>WMED01016079.1:0-13428 GCA_019650415.1 Pipa parva
GTCCAAGTGAGAAAAATTTGATGTTCCGGACCTTTGCTTCTGGTACATTTTTAAATTTGGTCCTCGGTTAATTTTAGTTGGTGATTCCTGGTATAGAGGTAACCTATTACAACCAATTGCAAAGTTAGCATTCACTGGTATATGGAAACTAGAATTCTGATTGGGCTACTGGACCTTTGTAAATGATTGCTCCTGTTGATGAATAACATTCAAAATATAGCAGCATTACCTTTAGGCTAGGGTTACTCTGTATGCTTTGTGCTGTGCTGAACATGTTTTTTTTTTTAATGCAGCAAAATGCCATGGTCCACTCCACATATATCAGGGAGATTGCGTAAAAGTAGGGGCACAGGTGATTTTTGATGGTAAATGTCCTGTGGCTGCATTTTTGCATGGGACTGAGCAGTTGTAGATGTTTATGGGGACCAGAGCAGTGTTTGTCAAAAACACAGTTTAGCTTTTACAGGACAGTTAGATCTCTACAGGAAAAAAAAGGGGGTTCTCCAGCACTCCATTCAGTGTAAAACAATAGCTTTTATTCCATCCACATAGGTTAAAAACAATAAAAATAAACTATAACAACTTGTTTTTAACCTATGTGGATGGAATAAAAGCTATTGTTTTACACTGAATGGAGTGCTGGAGAACCCTCTTTTTTTCCTGTGCAGCAAGACGTCCTGATGCTCCGAGCACCCATTTTTACAGATTGTTAAGAGGATTGAAGCGGTTAGTAAACTCTATTTTCTAATATTAATTTAGATCTCTAAAAGACCCAGGATTACCTGCAGTATGCTCACACCAGTGTGCACAGTTTTATCCATCTGCTTAACCTTCTCCTTTATACTCAGATATAGGAATGATCCACTGCTATAGAGTGTTTTTTTTTCTTTACATTGGGCACTCTGAGAACATTTATCATGAAATTCAGCAGATGGTATTGTTCTTCAGGCATCAGAAGTCTCCACTGGACTCAAGAGGGTAGGTGTGTGTGAAAGTTTATGTCTGTGAAGTGACCTAAAGCAAGGTTAACGGATGGGAAAGAAAAAAAAAAATTCTTTGGTCTCTGTAAACGTCCCCATCTGACTGTTTGCTAATGAGGACACAGCTGCCAAGTGTCACTGCTAATGGCTGAGGCAAACGCTGTGAAAGGGGCTTGTTTACAGCCCAGAAGTTTTAATGGTTTGACCTATAACTTGCACCAAACATTAAAAAAGTGTTTCTGACATCCTCTTGGAGCATAGAGGACTCCCATTAGAGAGGAGTACCTAATATTTCAAACACATGCTGAAAACATATTTAATGGGTTATGCCTCCTGTATAATTCTTAGGCATTCGAGTTTGCTTTTAGAGTTACAGGTTATACCTCATTAAATCCTAGATTTACAGTGGCACGGGTTATTTGCTGCACCACAGTGTATGAGAGAGGCTACTCCATCTGTGTAAAGCACACCAGAGCTACTGTGATGTTATAGAGGGTAATCCAGTTTCCTAATGGCATGGCTGTCAAGTAGTGAAAGCATAACTTATTTTAAACATTTTATCTGTCATTAATTTTCCCTTAAATAGACTGTAAATCCAAGTATAAGGCTTACAATTTCTTGTTTTCCCAGGAACGTCTTTCTCTACATACATGCATTTATACACATAACTGGTAGCTGCCATATTGTTTTCAACAGGAACAGTGTTGAACCTTAAATTAAAGTGGATGACATGTGGAACTATTTTTTTTTAAAGTTTGTTATTTATCTCCTCAGGTTTTTCTAATATATTGTTATTTTTCCTATAATATCCCCTTGCATAAAATACCATCCCCCGTGGCACGGCAACATTTCACGATTGTTACATTGTTACAAACTGAACTATGTAAAAAAAATTTTTTTAATTCTTTAAAGTGCCCTGGGTCGGCTTATGATGATTGAGATTATAGCTCCTCCAACCAGATCCCTGCTAGATTGTGATTTAAGGGATCTGAATGGAGGATCCATAATGTCAATCATTATTTAGCCCTGCCCACCTGACACTCAAGGGGGTAATTCAGCAAAGAGAGAACTTACCCTCCGATCCTTTGCATCAGTACGCAGAAACTGTTACGCGTTCGCTGAGTCCTGCACGTGGACATCAGCGAACGCTTTAAAGCGATTCCAGTCTCGGCAAGGCTCGCAAGGCTGGAATCCCTTTAAAGCATTCGCTGATGTCCGCGTGCAGGACTCAGCAAACGCTTAACAGTCTCTACGTACTGATGAAAAGAATCGGAGGGTAAGTTCGCTCTTTGCTGAATTACCCCCTTAGGAAAGAAAAGTCAGGCTGACAGGGAAGTTGACAGAGAAACACTGTTTAAAGGTACATTTTTTAAAATACTTATATATTTACAAAAGCCTTTATTTAATTAGTGCAACCTAAATTAGTATTAGCTTTGAGGTGACAGGTGCACTTTAATTCTACCTGTAACTTTACATATTAGAGTTTATTAAGTGGATACTGCTTTTTTTTATTAGATAAGATACCATAGAATATATGATCCAGGTAACCCAAATGAAACAGTGCATTCTGTGCATGGTTTTTTTTTTTTGTTTCACTAAAAAATACCTTTTCAACTAATACTATTTTATACCACCAGTATTGCATCACAGTATATATCAGTGGATAAAATTCATAAAATGTAACATATCTCTTGTTAGAATTACCAGGTACATTGTTGCAAATGCAAAAAGCACACAGTTCAATGAAAGAAACAGCCACACTGATCTGTTTACAATGTTGCTTTTTGTAACTAAGCCACAGAATCTTTCACAGTTGTGTTCTGGGCTGACAACAAAGGGATGAGATGGTACAGGGGGTGCTGCATTAGATTGCCTGTCCAGTTCAGTAAAACAAAGGGGCAGAACACTGCCTGTGTAATTTATAGCGCAACCCAGAACTGTGAATATTTCAGCATGTGGGTCAGTGCCCAGGGGTCATGGTCTGATTTAAATATTGAGTTGGGGTGGCCTGTTTTTAGATTGTGGTGGGCTTCATGGTTTCTGATTGCAGCTAGGGTTGCTTTCGTTTACAGCCTGTAAAATCTGAACATTCACTTAAAGATCCATTAATTCGCCACTTCCCCATAATTGCATATGCACAGTGCGCAAGATACTGCATCTCACACTATTCGCTTCTTTGCAAAGAATAAGGAATAGGGAAGTCACAACAACTCTAGTGTACAATCTGAAGTCACATGAATTCACTTTTATGGTAGAATTCTCACGTTCAAGAATAACCTCAAAGTGAGGACATGCATTCTAGGTGAAAGACACAAAATAGTATTGAAAAAATGTCCTGGGTTGTGTAAAACTTTTAGGGGGTTATTGACCAAATCTGCAACCATGACAAATTTCTCATTGTAAAGTTGTGACCACAACAATATTTCAATAGTAAAGTCGCGATTGCAACAATATTCTCATTATAAAGCCGCAACTGGTACAGGAGCAGTCTATTATGTCTGTCTTTAGCTGGAGAATTCACACCTTTATGCAACAATTTGGGGGGTAATGCAGCATAGTGCGAAGATACCTCTGGATCCTTCGCATCACTTCGCAGAGGCTGTTATGTGCTCGCTGATGTCCTGCATGTGCACATCAGCTAACTCTTTAAAGGGATTCCAGTTTCGGCGAGGCGACAAGAGTGGTCTCGCCAAGACTGGTATACCTTTAAAGCATTCGCTGATGTGTGCGTGCAAGACATCAGCGAGCGCACAACAACCTCTGCGAAGGGATGCAAAGGATCCAGAGGTAACTTTGCACTATGCTGAATTACCCCCTTGGACTTTAGCCAATAACCCCCTCAGTGCTATATTTCCATGATAAATTACCCTAACAGCATATCACACTCTGTACAAACAAATCATTTCATACCACTATTTACTCAAAACAATCATATTTAATAGCGCTGAGAGACAGAATGGAAAAGGGCTCATATACTTTTAAACATATTTAAACTGAAACTGCTACAGACAGTTTACTGAGCAATGAACAGATCTTTATAGAAAATAGCAGATGTTAAGTTTTTATCTTTTAATAAAACAAGATGAATATTAACAAAAACCTAGACATAGTACAAAGCTTGTCAGATTATATGATGTTGCTCATGTACTTCTAAAATGGACACATGTCCTTAAATTATTTTACACAGAGGGTGTATTCCATATAGTTTCTCAACAAATAGTAAATTATGATTACACTGCAATTGTATCAGATTGCAGGATGATGTAAACTCACCAAATTGAGCAGACATTAAGAAGAATACCTCTCCACTGTAGCCACTCTGGGTCTTTCCGAGTTTACCGAGAGAAATCTTGCATTGTTCTCGTGAGATTTTTTTTCAAAATTTTGAGAAGGCTGAGTTTTTGATGGAAAGGTTGCCATGCTACTAATGTAAAGTATGGCTACCTTTCCATCGAGAAAAAATTAGAAAAATCAAGATTGAAAAACTCGTGATCTCGAAATCTCACAAAAAATCTCATGATATTTCACTCAGTAAATTTGGAAAGACCGAGAGCTGTCTTTCCGAGTTTAATAAATTTCGCTCAAAGAAGGAAGTAGGCTGCAGTGGGGAGGTTTTCATCACACGATCCTGGACATAGGATTATTAGATGAAAGCTGGTGGTGCCTCAGTACAGTTATTGTACAGATGCTGGGCACAATCAGCTATATATAGGTTATTGTTATAGTTATCCTTTAAGCTGCCTATACTTTCACACATTTGGTCAGCCAGTTTGACTGAACTGATTGCCAGTATGTGCATATATGATGTTCTTTCCACCAACTCATGACGCAATTGTATAAAGACTAATTGCTCTGATTTTAAGTTCCAGACAGTCAAGGGCCCTTATAGGCATGTCTAGGGTCTGTGAGGAACCTGGTTTTTATTGAGGGAAAGCCCTGGAGTAAATTACGATTGTTTAACCAAGTTGCTGAATGATTAGAATCTATGCATTTGGATTGCTACTTGTAAACTAAAAATGCTAATCATCCCAACCTATAGGGGCTAATTCACCATTATGCGTAGTGAGCTGCGAAGCTTTCGGCTCACTTCGCAAATGGTGTTATGCGCCCGCTGATGTCCTGCACGCACTACACTCGAGTCTCCTCGCCGAGACTGAAATTCCTTTAATGCGCTCGCTGATGTCTGCGTGCAGGACATCAGCGGGTGCATAACACCACGTGCGAAGTGAGCAAAAGGCTTCGCAGCTCACTACGCACAATGGTGAATTAGCCCCATAGTCTCATGTATATCTCCATTTACTCTAGGTCAATGACAGACCCCACCTTGATGTCTGTGTCTGACATCACATTTCTCACATTTTTGAATTCGAGTGACACAATTTCACTTTCCTTTAGCTGATCAGAGAGCAGACTACAGAGCTCTTATTACATAGTAAGGCATGTGCCTGAAAATGCCTTTTTTTCCTGTGAATGCTTCTGTTAGATTTAATTTTTGCCGTACAGGAACAAGGCTAAATAGAAAAAATAGTGTATGTTAGCTGGACCAATAAATGGGGAGGGATCCTGAAGTGACCCTAACTCCATTATCCACAATGAAAGACGTGTATAAGGTGCTTAGTTGAAAATAACATATATTTAGTGTAAACATGATTGATTTTTTCTTTCGTCTTTCTATTTAACATTTATTACCCAGTCTTTCCCTGTAAACTGTTGCCTGTAAATATTCCATGTAAATATCAGTATACTGTACATCATTTGCAGATTATACAATGCAGTGTAAATCCAGACATTTTTGAATGGTAATCTTTGTTTAATAATGTTTTTTTCTTCTTTCCACTTGAAGTTTATTACTTTATTTACTACCTATTATTACATTCCAGCGGCTTCTCTTCCCTCCAAGACTCTGTCTGATACCTTCTTTCTTTTCTCTGCTTAGTTTATTGAAGATTATGTGATGGAGAATTATGCTCTTGGATTAGACTGTATTATCTATGGCTTTCTTTTAGTATTCAGCAGTTTAGTCACCAGACTCCTGAGATTAAAACTCAGAAAAATATTAAAAGATGGATGAAGAACGTCTTTAATAATATGTCTGTAATCCTGTCGGTGAAGAGAACACTAAATTGATGAAGTCCTTATTGAATGAGGACTTGTCCATCATTAAACAGACTGAAAACTCTGGCCCTGCCTGGGAGATGTGGATTTATCATTTCCTTCATGCTGTTATCATGTTATAAATTAGAGAGTGCTACTCTTTATGTGGGGCAAAATCCAGGTTTACATTATTTGTGGATTTAGAGTTTGCTTGTTCTTTTCCTTCTAAGTTTTCACCAGTTTAACTTTTTTTCTTGTTTGTATGAATTTATTGTAAAAAAAAAAAAAAAAAGTCTGTTATTATTGAATTTCTTTGCAAATTGATAGTTTAACTTTTAACCATCCCAAAAATGTATGTGCATGAGCTGAATGTGGAATATAATTTGTGCACATATTCTTCTCTTGCTTACTCTTCCATTATCTATTTCACTGTTTTACCTTTCACAGGGTAATAATCTGTCTTGGAAGAGGAAATTTTAAACTCTAACAGGGCATCATTTCCTGGCACCGTTTAATTAGTGATTGTAAACTTTGTGGGGGTTATTCACTAAGGTGCGAATTCGACTGTCGAATTTGCAAACAGCGGATTCCCTAAGTAAATCCGCTACAATTTCTCCATTATAAAGTCGTGACAATTTTTTAAAGTTAGGATTGCAACAATTATCCCACCATAAAGTCACAACTGCGGCAATATTCTCATTATAAAGATGCGACTGTCTTTATCTGGCAAATTCGCACCTATATGCAAAAATTTGGATTTTAGTGAATAACATGCCTTTGCCTTTAAAAGGAAACCTTAGTCTGCCTGGTTACATGAATACCAGCTAGCCTTTCATTTTTTTAAATAAACTTAGAAATTTAGAGATTTGCCATCTGATCCCTTTAAAACTAAACCCAAGTTTACAGGTAACCTATTACAAACATTGTGATCAGCTGTGTATATCGCTCGCTTTGAATTCCTTAGATCTATTAATGGCAATACTAACTTCTGTCAATATGGGTTTCTAGAATTTTCTTCAATGACTTCATCTCCTGAAATATATATAAAAAAATATATATTCTGCTTCTCTTTCTCTTTTTTGTCCCCCACTTGCTTTGGATTTTCAATTCTACTTTCTTTCACTTCATTACTGTTGTCCCTGTGCCCACCAGACTTCCAGGTCTGATGCTACGACTACTACCATTCCATATAGTTTGAGACATAAGTAAATATCCCAGCAGACCGTGGTTTCATTGTGCTTTCCAGTTTAACCAGCGGCCTGTTCCCCTCCCTCTAGCGATGCACAAGATGTGACCAGGCATTGCAATTTTAAAGCTGAGCCATCAGCGTTGATGTGTTTCCTAGGGCACTGTGCAGGCAGGGGATGGAAATCAACACTGCAAAATAAAAGAAGTGAAAGATCAGTAAAAGAATGGAAAGAGCACACACTCACTCTTAGCTTTTCTGACCCCCACGGGGCTGTTGCTAGTTCTGTGTCTAGTCGGCAAAATGCCTTTTTCAATTGTATATACCTCTTTTAATCTCTCCTTTCTCCATCATTCTTTTTTTTCTTTTTCTCCATAGTTTCTTCTCCCTCTTGCCTTTTTCCTAATTTTTTGATCTTTTGTCTGCTAATCTTACTATGTCTTTTCATCATCATTCCACTGTCTCCTTTTCTTCTGACTCCATATCTTCTTCCCCTCTCTTCTCTCTCACTTCTGTAAGAAATACCAGCATCCACCCCAACACCTTGCCTCCTCCTCTAATGCGCGCACTGCCGGCCCTTTCAGCGCACGCGCAGGTGATGCGCCCGCCGTGACGTCATGGGGGTGCGCGCCTGGTGCGCCCAGAGGCAGGAGCGCGCCTGCCTCTCTCCTTATATAAGGCAGACACGCTCCAGTCCCAGCGCCCAATTATAAAAGCAATACTATTAGTATTTGTGGGCTTATATACTTTATTACAGTTTAAAGTGTTATTCTAATCTGCTAGTTTCTGCCTTGCTAAGTTAACCTGTTCCTATTAGAGTCCTGTTCCTGCACCTGCACTTGCATCCATTACCAGAGTCCAGTATCAGAGTCCAGTACCAAAGTCTGGGTACAGTGTCCTGCTCTTGTACCAGTTCCGTTACCACCACTGAACAGCTGGCTTAGGGGCTGCGACCTGGGTACTCTTGGCAGCTGAGTCCAGTACCCCCTTGCGGGGTTTAAAGCTGGAGACCGGAGAGTATCTTAGACTCTGTGCCCTCAGACAGCTGGTGTCAAGTTCAGTGTGGTATCCACCAGCAACCTCCATCTCCTTTACATCTTGGTACTGAACCATTACAACTTCCTTTTTAAGGTTTGCAGTTTGATTTTCCCTTTTCATTCCTTTATAAATCTTTTTGTATTGTATCATTTCAGTCTTCTTTGCATTAATCTCCTCCTTGGCATATGCTTTTTTTTTTTTTTTTCTGCCCTTTCTGGATCGGATTATGATAAATGGATTGGTTTTCTTTGCTTGAGCTGCTCCTAACACCCCTTGCTCACGTTAGGTCACGCAGTAGAAACAGTGTATGAAAAGAGAAGGGGTGTGAGAAAAGGCGATTAGAGAGGGAGGTACCACTGGAAATGAGTAGAGAGAAAATCTGAGGGGAAAATAGATTATCCATAGCTGAATCTGTTTACACATCTCAGCCTTGTGAACCGTATCTGCTTACTCCTGTCATATTGTTAATAGCCAGTTAAGCAAAGCTGTGAATATTAAGGAACAAACAAAAAAAGGAAACTGTGTTTTTTTAAAGAAAAACAAACAGGTTTCACCACGGCTGATATAATAGCATTCAGTTTGTGCTTTAAGACCAGTACTAATTCATAAATAGAACATACATTTGAAATGTTCATCATTCATATTACAGGTAGTCCTCGGGTTACAACGGCCTTGAGTTACGTCGTTTCGGGGTTACGACGCTTTATACGATGCCTTGTTCCGACTTACACGGTTTTGCGACATAAGTCGAACTGCGTGCAACCATACTGTATGAACGTATGATCCGACTTACATTGAAATTTGGTTTACGACACCGCATAAGAACGGATCAACGTTGTAAGTCGAGGACTACCTGTATTGTCTTTGAAGCAAAAATGAGTTTTAAACAGTAACTTGAAAAGAGCAAATTATGAAAAGAACAAAAAAAAAACTATTTCTGTATTTCTGTCCACAAAGAGGTTGCTTACAGATATTTGCTAAATACGAGAGCTTTATAACGCTATTTTATTGATTTATAGCACTGCTCTCCCACCTACTTCCTCTGCAGCAGACTGGTCTGGAAATCTCAATTCACAATCTTGAATAAGAATGCAGTGAATTCTGAGAAACCAGACAAGGTGCGCAATCTCAAAAATGACCTCACCTGTTGGCCAAGTTCCAAACTTGAGATTCCTAAATGAGAAAGCAAAAATTAAATATATATTGGAAAAAATCATTTATTTAACAGTGACAGGCAAGCAAAGTACTACCATGGGTGACTAAACAGTTCCTTTAAGAGATTCATACAGCCAAGAGTACCCAAACCCACACACTAAAGGAAACATCTGCTGGCAAAACATTTTTTCTACCTGAATTAACAACCAATGAGGAGAAACGTAACAAGGTACAACTAAACCTTCTGCAACCACGTCTGGGATCTTCTCACCTGGAGGATTTTACATTCAATTACTTGACCGCAGGTGTAGAAGGTTCTGTTGCAATAAACAGAGTTTGCTGTAAAAGAATCTATACATGTTGCTCAATGACCACACCACAGACACTACCACACATGGCTAGAGTAATTAAATGCCAAATTCTCTAAGTCAGAGGTTTCTAGGCAATGTTTCTTAGTATTTTACTTAGTAATTACCAAGAGTAAGTTGTTTGCACAGAATTTGGAAATTGTCATGGGAAGCAAATACAAATGCATCCGTGGGTTATGCTAGATCTGTTTCTGGCAGTTATTCTTTGCTCTCAGATTATGAATTATTATTCATTATTAGATTGTAAATTCTTATGAGCAGGGTTATTGTTTTATTACTTTGTGTTATTATTGGGAAGTTCACATTGTCAAATAAAGTTGTATATCTAAGTAACAAAAACACAATTTAATACTGAGAAGTAAACTAGAAATATTCAGTGTGACATAGGTGGTATAACAATATGGCCTTCACAAAGAAGATAGAAATAGTTGATGCGCACAGGGCATTATTCTCTGAAAAAGAAAGGAATGAAGAGCCACAAATCCAGATGGATGGAAATAAAAAGAGTTGAGAGGGAGCAATAACAGTGCTCAGTAAATATGGATCTTTCAGCATACTCTAGACCTCGGAGCTGCAAGCGGGTGACAGGCCATTGCAAAAGATGGATTGTGTGCCTGTTCTTGCTGTGTAGTGAATGAGAAGAAGCTGCATTATAAAAGTATGCAGAAAAATAGCCTTGGTTCTAGTGATGGGCATGGTGTCATCCAGACTGGGGGAGAAACTTGGAAAGAGATAAAATTAGGGCAATCGATTCCCAGCAGTGGTGTCAGTAAAGAACGTTTTTTTATAACCTCCCAATGGAGATGTTTGCCTTTTTCTAGGTCAATATACAGATGGTTTTGGAAAGACTGAACATGATGGCCATATACTGTATATCCTCTTTCAGCCAAACTTTGTCAAAAGTGTACTAGTATCTAATATAAGTCTCTTTGTTTTTCAACCAGGTATTGATAAAACAGCTGGTGTTTTGGTCTTCTATAGCATTCAGTAAGATGCAATTCATTTTTGACCAGACTGGAACAGGCAAATAAACAATAAAGCTATGAGGTAATTTCCAGGATAGTACAGACTTAAATGATATTCTTGAAGCTGCTTATTGTTACTGAGAGGAAATCCCATACTTGTCATACAATATCCTACAATCCTACTCAACATAGTACTACATTTAATTTGCTACAGAAGTAAAATTGTCCCTGCATGTTACCAGTCTTGTGTCAGGAATGCTTTGTAAGCTGGCATTGTCCACCTGTGACTACTGACCACTAAGTGGATTAATTTATCTGTCTGTCCACAGAGAAAAGTTTCTTTTTTTATGAATTAATGTGTATGCTGAATTTTGTGCACATAGATTTACCAAGAAAGCCATTGTTTTAATGGAAAGGGTTATTCATCAAATTGTGAATTTGCAATGAGTAGTGAATTCGGATTCCTTCATGTTACTACCTTCTGACAAATACAAATTCATTATTCATTCACTAAGCAGTGGATTCCCTTAACATAGATGTGTAGTGATGCATACTGATGGGAATTCACCCAAGTGAACGGATTATATTTTCTACAACTCCCATAATTCTGTTTAAAGGAAAAATGTCATTATAACTGTATCTTTCTTATTTTAATTTCAAAATACAATTAATAGTCAGGATTAATTGTAAGGATGGGCATTGTCACATTTTGATCACCACTATTATAGTCATGTTAAAGTCCTGAAAATTATAACATGCGACTTTTACATCCATTTATATGGGATCATATTTATGGTTAATGTTGTCACTCGATTGTTATATTTTCTTTGTCTCTTAAGTGTACAGTCACCTTACACCAAACAGGGGCCCTTCCATCAACCCCCTACTGTGAGCTGGCAAAATCAAATTGGCAAATTCGGAGCAGTACAACTTGCTGTAAAGGTGATTAGGTTCTAGTGTGTGTGTTGATTGATTAAAAGGGAATCTAAAGCCTCAAGCTGTATGGCATGCCATATAGTGCTTAACCAAATAACCTTCGGTAGGCAAGGCCTTTACACTGCAGTCTCTTGAGTGCTGCATTTTATTTTGAAACAAAGTAATACATCCCTGCCTCTGCAGATGCTTATAACTGCCTCCCATTCCTTTAAAGTTACTAGTTTGATGACTGATCAGTGCAGAAAGGCTCAGTGTTGCTTGCATATTTGCAGAGGGAACCTGGATCTTAGACATAACAGTATGATGGTCCAATCTTTCTGAAGCTCTTATGTGGCTACAAAGTAAGCTTTCTGCTTGTCAAAGTAGGGTTAGTTAGTTAGGCTGGCTAGAATTTAGTTTTCTCTCCTTTAAAGCAATTAATCTTGATTGTTTTTATCTATCACTAAACTGATGTTGGAAGCTTGAAAATATTTATGGTTGCTAACAATGAATGAGTATTGTGGAATAATTAATGCAAAAAAGAATGTATATAGCAGTATAGTATATAGCAACCAGATTATATCATGCCATCTGACAAGTTTCCATCAGGGTTGATCTAATCATAACATGATGATGTCATAGTGTAGTTGATGTTTAATGACATCATCTGGAAACATATTTGATGGTATCTAAAAAAGAAAAGACATGTGTAAATCTTGTGTTCATTTGACCACACAGGCCACTCACACTTCTGCTAAGTACATGGTGTAACATTTCTAGCACTATATATTTCAATGAAACAAAAGGGAGCAAGGCTGAGGTTGGTGGGTGAAATGTCTTGTTCATTTGGCTGACACTTATCTTTGCTTTTGTCTTGTCTTCAGGAGGCTCTTTGTATGAGATGTGCATTTTCTGCTACAATAATTACCAATCAGTTATCAGTAATCTATTACCAGATTACTGTTTACACACTGACTCCAGGGCCAGGCACTGCATTACACTGCCTCTGAGCACTTCACACTGGAGTAATTGTGAGCGATGCTCTCTGTCCTACTCCTAATTAGGGGAAGGGAACAGATGGTTGTAACAAAGGCGCTTGGAATTAAAGGGAGACATTCATGCAGGAAAGGCTGCCAAGAGCCTCGCATCTGTGTCATCTCCCTATTCCCTGTCTCTTGTGCTTTCAGGGCTGAATAGTCCTGTTTTTTTTTTTTTAACATTAATTCTAATACAAACTTTTCCACTTTGAATAAATGATTGCATGTTCATATCATTTAAATTCTTATTTTGAATTATTCAAACAGAAAGTAAAAAGCAAGAGTTCTTTGTGCTTTAAATAGCTTTGGTCCACGCTATGTAACTATATGTTTAAATGTGTAAGGGTTGTGTGCATCTGCTTTATATAAAGGTATAATACATGCAATAGAATAATTGCCCCATAATCTCCGGTAATGTATACCTAATAATTACTGGAATATAATTACATCCTCTGACTTTAACTGTTTGCCAGTAACTATCAGCTGTTCTATAATGGGTGATGCATGCAAACCTAAGGACTCTTACTTACATATTCAAGCATGTAGCGAGAAACACACGTACTCTTTCCTGCACACACAATCTACTCTATGCTTAGACATAATGTTTCCATTCTCTTGTACACACATACTCTACCATGCATGCACATACTCTACCATGCACGCACATACTCTACCATGCACGCACATACT
>WMED01016080.1:0-13428 GCA_019650415.1 Pipa parva
TTTGTTACCCCACACACCCCCCACACTTGCTTCCTCCACAACCCCCTTCCAACACTTGCTGCCCACACAAACCGCCCTCCTTCCTAGTCCCTACCCTGTGAAGGAGGGGGGGCGCTATCTTAGTACTGTTCCTACCTCCTCCTCTAACCGGCTGTCACTGCTGTAGCACTTAGCGCTACAGCTTCCCTCCTCCTGGCAATGATGTAATTTCCTGTGAGCAGTGCTTTTTTTGTAAACAAATATTTGCCGGTACAAGAGAGAGAGAGAGGCTTTAGGGAGAACATAAGGACCCCCAAACATACACAGCCGCCCCCTGCCCCGGTTTCAGGTTTCAGCAAGTTTCTCCCAGCTTCCCCGGGGGTCTCAGAACAGTTTAGCCAGGGTGAGCTCCCCATTTCCCCTGCACAGTCCATCTCACATGCCGGGGGAGGGGGGGGCGTTCCCAGTCAATGACACTTACCTGCAGACAGGGGCGGTTCTGGTCCTATAGGCGCCCTGACCGAACTGCCCCTCCGCCCCCCCCCGGCGCACAGCCGCCTAGCGTTCCCCACACACCTCCTCCAGCATTCCAGCGATGCTCCTCCTTTGAGTGCCGCGTTGCATTACACTTACCTCATTGTGGAGCGGCGCTCAGAGGAGGAGCGTCACTGGAACGCTGGAGGAGGTAAGTTTGTGGTGGGCGATGTGGGCGACAGGGCCCATCAAATAGATTGCACCCTGGGCAGTCGCCCACATCGTCAAGCACTAGAACTGGCCCTGCCTGCAGAGAACTGAGCCCAGAGTGAGCAGTGCACTGGAGCCAGCATCGAGAGCACCGCCAGCAGCAGTAAGATTCCTGCGTCCATCCGCACATACTTCCCAGAGCACAACTTCTTCAAATTTTCCGGTACACCGTGCTGGCGCGTACTGGCGTGTTCCGGCGCAAAAAAAAAGCACTGCCTGTGAGTGCCAGGAACTTACATCATTACTGGAGAGAGAGAGGAACGCTGTAGCACTAAGCGCTGCAGCAGTGACAGCTGGGCCAAGTAGGAGGTAGGTAAGGAGAGGGGCCGGTAGTAAGATAACGCCCCCCTCCTGCTGCGCCCTATTCAGCCGCCTACCTTGCCTACCCCTAGGTCCAGCCCTGCTTATAGCACTCTCTTTACGAAATGTGATGGTCTGTGAAAGCAGAAACATTTATATTTGAATATTTAGAAAGTGATATTACTGTTGCCTTAATGTAATTAGCTAACAACAGTCATTTGCCTATCTATTTGTTACTGTAAATACTCTGTAATCATGAACCAGCTGTTACTCAAATCAAGAGGTCCTAAATTGTCTGATTTGTCTCTGAGAAGAGATCTTGGGAGTAATAACTATAATTCTTCATTCTGTTCCCCTTTGGTGGGATCTCAGGTCTTGGAAGAGAACTGGTCATTAAAGTTTCTTATAGTATATGAAAATGCATCATCCCTTGTTCAAGACCTTCATACCACACAATATTAACTCTCTCCTCTTGATTTGCAGGAGTAAAGAGTTTCTCAGGCAGTGAATGCTTTCTGTAAGCTTCCATGGGATAGTTGGAGAGAAAATATGGGAGAAAAAATGTGACTTGTAGATTCCTAGACGACTGTTGGGGTATTTGTAATTGCTTATAATGACCATTCTCATTGATACAAGTTATTTTCTATTCACTCGGTGGCTGGAATAATGATATATACACCCCTTGGTGACCTAGCTTTGCAAACACAAGAAAAGGGCACCAGTTCGTCACTAGACAAAGAAGCCGCCCGGCATCTACTGGGTGAATTATTTTTTCTTATCAATCTCCAGGTAAAATGTTACTATCACAGAATCCTTCTAGTTAACCTATTGGTTCATATTACTGAACTAGATAAACTGGAATTTTACATGCCTGATGTGCAGTGTTTATATAATAAACCTTGACTGTTTATATCTTAACTCCTGTCACCAATCTGATGTTCATTTGTAGAGCAGTGCCTAAGGGGAGTCTATAAATTCAGGGTTAGCTGGCATTAGCCATTTAAATTTAACAGCATGTCATTTATAGTTCCATTTATTGTTTACACAGCTTGACATTTGGTTATTTTTAGTTAAACAGTTGATCCTATTTTCATAAAGTAATATATTTTAAAAGTCCAATGGTGTCCTTATCTGCCTTAGCTATCCTCTCTTTTTCTCCTTTTTTCAAGATTAAATGGATTTGGGTCCCTCCAACCAGCAGTGCTTTAAATATAATAAGCAAAAACTTTAGCTCTTGTGATTTAAGGATAAGCAACACCAGTAATGGAATGGCAGTTATTCCTATAATGTACTTATAAAAATATCTTTAATTTCAATTCCTGATATCTATTGTTTTGCGTTTGGTTGACCTCTTTCATGGATGAAACCATCTTGTATCTGTTAAGTAAGCAAACCCATGCTGTCTCTCATTGATTAATACAGAACTTTAGTTAATGAATTGCATATTCATCAAAAAGCCAAATGTATAAAAGTTGGCTGCGACTAGCAATGACAAGAACAAGAACAAGACAATAAAAAAAAATCAGAAAAAACCTTCATGTCAAATTTCAGTTTATTTTCCTTAATTTAGTGGCTTTTATAACGGATATTTTAATCTTCCCTAGGTCTTGTTTGCATCAAAAAATCTGTCTAGAATCCCAGCCACAAAGTGAGTCTGGAGTACCATAAACATTGTCTGCCCTTAGCGCAAACAAG
Organism: Pipa parva; assembly: GCA_019650415.1. Lineage (NCBI taxonomy): Eukaryota > Metazoa > Chordata > Amphibia > Anura > Pipidae > Pipa > Pipa parva. The sequence continues at coordinate 2,719 of WMED01016080.1, forward strand.
AATTTTTTTTTTTTTACTTTTTAGAACTAAATTTTTTATCTTACTTTTGCAAGATTACACCACTTTGCTCAACATTCCACAGCAATTTTAGTATTACCTTTTTTAGATCTTAGATTATATAAACTGAACACTTGTGCTGTGTTGTCCCAAAGGATTCTGGGAGTTATATGTGCCAGGTTCCTCACATTGCTAGGGACACAAATTGCAACACTGTCCATGGGCCTTTAATAACACCATTAAATAATAATGGTTATAGGATTTAGATCTGGCAGCGAATTTCCTAATTCAGTGCCCCAAGGGGAGATAACATCAATAAAATTAAAATGGTCCATACTGAATCCTGCTGTGTGATATTTACAGCTCTTGGATTTTTTTTAGTGCTCAAATAGTTATTTTTTTTTTTTTTTTTTGGTACTGTTTTTTTCTTTGGAGTTTAATAGGATTGTGCAGTAAGACAGACATGACTCAAGTCCAGAAACCCACATCAACCAAATGATTGCAGTTAGTATTCTACCTGCAACAGACAATAAAATGTGTTGGTTGGTTGCTAAATATTATAAGACCTGCACAAACTATACATATTTCTATATAACCCCCCTAAATATTTCGTATTCATTCATTAGAAACATCTACTTTAGTCATGTCATTTTTATGAAGAAGAAAAGTAAAATGCATTACATTACTGAATGACAATGTCTTTCACAATATATATAAAAAAAAGTCTGTTTCCTTCTGGGGTTGTTGCTTTAAATATTCTCATGCAAATAGTACATAGATACTTGGCAAGTCGTGGCCGATAATTATGGATTCCCTATAGTACTTGCTAACAACTTGTTTTTCTCTGTACGTTCCTCAAACACAACTAGCATATCGTTACGTTATATAACTGGTCCCCAGACCCTAAGATTTCATGGGAAAACTTCTTCAGAAATGTATTATACTAGGTTTTTTTTTTTTTTATGATGTGTCTTGTGGCCTATATTAAGATTAGCTAAAGTAACTTACAACAAATATTTTAATTTATTAATTAGACCAGTGATGCCCAACCTACGGCCCGCGGGCTGAATTCTGAAATCTGAAATGTTGTGTATAAGTGTGAATTCACCAGCTAAAGACAGTCGCAATAGACCTGTTACTGTCACAGTCGCGTCTTTATAATAAGATTATTGTCGCAGTCGCAACTTTACTATGGAAAATTGTCGCAGCTGTTACTTTAAAATTTGTCACGGTCGCGATTTTAAAAGTCGCAACTTTGAAGCGGTCCATGTCACGCGTATCACAATTTTATATGGCCCCCAGGCCAAAATAGGTTGGGCATCACTGGTTTAGACTATATCAGTTTGATTTCAGTTCCCTCATTAAATAAAGCGCACTTTATACTCACCTTGAAAAAGCCCTGTAAAATAAGGGGTGAAACGTGCACTGGTTAATTTAACTAGGAGTGATAAACTTACTCTAGCGTTTGCTTATTCATAAAACTGACATAGAACAAAAATGATGTCAGCCAGTAGAGGGTTCTACACAGATTAGTAATCTGTCTAAGAATCTTTCCCTTTTCCCCATACATTTTTAATGTTGGGTTTCATTTTAAATTGTTAAACAGTAAAGACTGTTCTTTAATTACACTTATATATACAGTACTTTTAGGGTTAGAGCGCAAGTTCACGACTGTCTAACCTCTTTGTCCTTTATGTAAATATGAAATTGTGATATCCAGAACCATCCTTATTTTACTATTATCTACGTGAGTGGATAGTTGCGGGGTGCTTTCCCTTTCCCCCTATCTCTGTGTATTGTTGAACAAGCAGAAAGCAGCCATTGGCACACTTCGCTGCTTAGTCAATAGTAGAAGTACCTGCGCGCACAAAGTAATGCAAAGTGCTCAGTAAGATCGTGACTATTGTACTTGCCCAAAATGGTTGTGTATTTGCTGCGTCATAGAGTTCGCTTAATAAGCGAACATGGGGAAGTGGCGAATAGATGAAAATTCACAGTTTTACGTGACTATTCAGCCTTTAGTCAATAAAGTCCTCAATATTTAATATGACTGACTTCTCAATGAATAATAATCTTTTATTGTATAGATTGTTTTGCCTTCAATTTTGTGGCTCTTTTTCCGTTCATTGGTTAGATTAAACAGTGTATCATTTCCTTTTATTTTATTTTATTGTTATTAGCATTGTTCTGCTGTTTATTAGACTATGATTTTTTCTTTGAATGCATACTTATTTGTTATGTTATGGTAGTATGTGAATATATGCATATATTTAAGGGCAGATTTTATGTAGAATATGTTTTAAAACTTGCCCAATCAATAGATCAATAAGGTTCTGCTTCAGTTCTGAGTACTGAGTAAAATACATTGCATTAGTAAAGGGAGAATACAAAATCACGTATTTACAATAATCTACTTAGTGAAATGTTTCAATTAGAGCTTTAACTTTCTCTCTTTCTATGACATAAGGTCCTGCTTTCTGCTTTGCCTGTGTTATCCTATTGTAAATCACCGTGGAAACTATTAGTGACTATACTGTAAATTACAGTTCTTAATAATAACAGTGCTTGGGGGTGGGAAAAGATTATAGGCTTGTAGTTTAAATACAGTAATGTGAACAAGCTTTCCATTGCACTAAATAACAATATTTTTGAGCCAATGGTCCCTACATTGTTTAAATGTATAAATGGTTGTATTATATACAATTAAAGTTTCAATTAAAATTATCCCAACAGTTGATAATGATGATTTATTATGGTTACGTTGCAACTATATGAGAAAAACAGTTCAGCATCTACTTTAACATGTAAGCAGTGCTGGGTGGCACCCAGAGATGCCAATATGTGCTCCCCACCAGCAGTTCCCCCATATTGCCCCATTCAGTGCAGCAGATCCCCTCCCCTCCCCTCCATTATTTCGAACTGAATCATAAATTTAAAGGTGTAGGGAAGGGCTAATAGGACTGCATCCAAGATCCTGGGAACCACTGTTAAGTCTCCTTTTAAAAACTTTCAATGCAACAAAAAGAACTGAGTCCTGGATCCAATTAAAGAAGTAGTATGACTACCTGTTTAATAATCACATAACATGTTTCAGGCTTATCACCCTTTATCATATGTGAACATCATAATTTCAACAGGGTATATAGAGAATACAACACACCCACTGATTACACAAACATCAATCAACTCATGGGGGCTTCCTACCCAATATAGGCCTCACCTCTAAATTTAAAGTCCACAATAAGAAGTCTTAATAAAACATGACTAATTTACGGTTTTCAAAACATATAAAGCTGGATTAACAGCCAATAGTAATAGAAAAATATTACTGTAAGTACAGAGTGTATCATTGTACAATTTTAACAAGCCACACAGACATTCTATCTTGTACATTCTGCATCAATATCTGTAAAAAGAAATATACATTAGTTAGTAAATAATTCATTACAAAAAAAAAGATTTTAAAGACCACATTTCATTGATGTCCTGGGGTTGTAAACTATTTAGTTTATGGATCCAATACACTTCTTTTTTTAGAAGTATTTGTTTAATATTGCCCCCTATTGGTGAGACTCCACTTCATGTTTTAACTCAGCAGAATGCCTACAGGAGTGTCTGTGGTGGAGTTCTTTGTAAAATTACAAATATTGCTTCTATATAGTTTAACTCTCACCTTTACTGGTCTTGTCATTTATCCTACATACACCTTCCCACAGGGGCATTTTAGCATGTAGACTACATCTGAGGTATTACATGTAGCATAACCAGATAGTTTAAAGTGGACCTGTCAGGTCCACTTAACAGACTTTTTTTTTTAGGAAGCAGGGAGTTGTCTTAGCTGAATGCTAAAAGCATTCACTGTAGTAAAAAAAGCAAACTCCCTGCATCTTTTCAGCTCTGACACATGACTTTAATCTTGAGCCAGGCTGGGTGGGGCTAAAAGGATGAATGACATTAAAGTTCTTCCAATCATATCCCTTAAATCACGATCTAGCAGGGATCTGATTGGAGGAGCAATAATGTCATCATTTAGCTCCGCCTAACCCGACTTTTGATTCATGTTGGGTGTTGGAACAGAAAAGAAGCAGGGAGTTTGCTTCTTTTACCACAGTCTTAGCTGAATGCTTTTAGCATTCAGCTAAGACAACTCCCTGCTTCCTTTAAAAAAAAAAATCTGTTAAGTAGACCCGCCCCTGAGTAGGATGGGAAACAAACTCGCCTGAAATCACAGATAAGAAGCAATTACAACTCAGGTAAGGGAATGTACCTGACTTCCCCCCCCCCCCCCCCCCCCCCCCCCAGTTTATTTATATGAACCTAACATTGCACTTAGGCTTCTGGTTACCTAGAAATGCACCCTTCACTTGCATTTACCCAGGAGCTATAATCACATTTCCTCAATGCTCCAAAAGTCTAACAGTCTTAACATATTACAAAAAACTGTGCCCAGTGCGAAGGATTCTATGCAGGGAAATAACAGCAAGATAAAATAAATATATACAGTAGGTTACAGCAGGAAAACCAAAAGAACAATAATATCGATATTATTAGAAAAGACAGTTGTTTTGGGAGAAGTAGTAAAATATCAAAAATTATTATTATTTGACTGTAATTTTCCTTTAAAGAGACAGTAAACACCTATTACAAACAAGGGGCTTATTCGCTGTTTGCGAATTCGACAGTCAAATTTGCACCTTAGTGAATAACTCCCTTACTGACTGCTCAAGCTCAGATCGATCTGGGCATGTGCAGTCGCTTAGTTTCAGAGAAACTCGGGAGGGGGCAGGTCTATGTGAGTTGCTGATGTCACTCACATAACCTGGAAGTGAGAGGAAGCAGCGATGTATTCATATGATGTCCCTGGGCTGTGGATCATCACATGAATACTGATGTAACAGCAGTATACTTCGTGTACGCCTCCTGCTAGATCAATCAAGTAAGTATCAACTTACACTATAGTTCCTCTAATTCCCCTTTAATTTAACACTGAAATTTATAAGCTCTTTGTTTCAATGAAAAATTATTTATTTTGATAATACGTTCCTATTCTAATCTTTCTTATAAAAATTATATTTTATTTCTGTTAGTTCGGCCCCTTTGACCCTCTTGTTCTGATACATCAGTAAGCAACTTCCCAATTAGGAAAGTGAAAGAGAGGAAATTTCTGATTCTATGGGGGATATTAATAAAAGCTGAAAAGGTTTTCGATTGGTTAATGCTAGTTACATAGCGTTAATATATCATTATCATCTTTTTAGTCTATTTATATAAGCTTTTAAGTCTATTTTTTTTTTTTTTTTTTTTACTAAAATGCTCTCCTACCTGAAACTGGAGAAAACCCATAATTCCCTATGGAGTTGGTCCTGTCATTTAGCCATAGTTAAAAGAATGAAAAAGAATGTCAATATCGGTAACAATTTTAAATGGAACAGGAACCTTATTGAAAACACTACAAAGAATGCTGGTTTTCACTGATATTTATTGATATCGTTTCCTATCAACCTTTTATAAATCAGTTTATAGCTCAAACTGACCAGTACTCTTTGTGCATTTCTGCACACTCTCACTTGACAAACTTACATTGAAACTTTTCATCCTCTCTCTTGGCTGAAGGTAAAGTCAGGTGCCACCCCTGTACCCTTTCCATTTACATATTTTACAGGCACGAAAATGAACAGCTCTAGGTGATATTATTTATACACTGTATATATTTATTATGTTTCCATATTCCATAACTTTACCCTCTGAGATACCTGCAGAGGGTTTGTAATAGGGCATGAACTGTATTTCACTCAGAGCCTTTGTTTGCAAATCTCCCTCCGTGTGCAACTCCTCCAAGGCTGTCTCTTCCAATCTTTAATAAAACACAGCAAGTCCAAAGTATGTGCAACCAAATTCCAAACTTCTTTATTTATTCTTGTTATCCCAGAAACATATCCAACAGCAAACACAATTCAGTTCTTTTAGTAGTCTTGTAGCATATATCCAAAAAATAAATGCTTTCTCTTTATAATCCAAATAATTAAGGGGAATTCACTATCTTCCGAAGTGAAGTGCGTAGTGTTCTCCTCACTTCGGAAAGACTGAAATGTGCATGCTGATGTCCTGCACGTGGACATCAGCATGCGTATTAAAGGGATTCCCCTCCCAGCGAGAGCACTCGAGTCTCCTCGCCGGGAGGGGAATCCCTTTAATGCGACATCAGCGGGCGCATAATACCATTTGCGAAGTGATCCGAATGCTTTGCGGCTCACTTCACACAATGGTGAATTAGGGCCTTAGTCTCTCTCAACAGCATTACATTTTTTCAGTTTCTTTCTCCTCAGCTTCCCATAGGAGTGACTCACTAACTCTGAGTCTAAAACCAAAGCTTGTATAGCTCTCTGTACATTCCCTCCCCCCAGGAACTGTATTAGCTACATTGTATCACGTCTAAAATTCACTTGTCAGGTTACCATGTACCTCTGTAAAGCCTGCTGAACTGGTGCTAAAAGGGTAACTGTACTGGAATAACATATTTTAATCTATAATTCTATTAACAGTTTAACACACAAACAACTAAATATATTTCTCCTTATTAATGGTATATCACTATCCAGTGACCCCTTACAGGTTCTCTATATTCCTATTTGATTGTATACTGAATCCATTGGTTGCAACTTTTCAAATCAATCATTTACTAACCCACACATGGGAGTAATTTCTTAACAATTTTTTTTATGTTTTAAAGCAATCGTTTGTTCACTTCACACACATGTAGACTTATGTAGCTATTCACATTATTTTGTGTGCCTGTGCACAGGTAATTCACCTATTCAACAAGTGTCATAGTCTGTCAAAGTAGCACATTTGCCAAGGCATGCTGTGTAACATTCCCTAGTTTTACTACTGGCAAATTAGTGGGCTGAATGCAGGGCTGCAAGTGTCCGACTGATTATCCTAGGCAAGACATGGCGGCTGACGCTGTTCACTTCTTCACTATGGAAATCCATGGGGATCCTTTTAGAACTCACAACTATTGGAGCGTAGTGACCCAAAGTAATGAAAATTAACTACGAAATACCAATTCCTACTTTGGTGAATAAGCCCTGAATTCATCTCTTAGCATACATCACAAACAGCGCTGGGTTTAAAATTAAGAGCTGAGCAGGCTGCATTATTCCCAATATTCTTTAGATTCACTTAGATTAAAATGCTCCTTTTGGATAAAAATAAGCGCGGTATTTAAATTGGAGCATAAAAGTTCCCATATATTTCATATAAAAAGCAGTAGTGGGGAAAATCCATGTTTTGTCTATAAAAAGCCACAACCTTTGTATACCCTGTTATCGATGGATAAACCACCTGTAACCCAAGGGGGAATCCTGCTGGGTGGAGACAGGACAGACACTGAGCTGACTGACTTTTACAAATCACTTTACAGTGTTATATTTAGCTGATTCGTTACTCTACAAATGGAGCAGCCTCATGACACCAGGAATGCTGTGATCTGACTGAAATTTAGGATGATGTAGAAAGACAGAAATATATTTTTAAAACAATAGGATGTTTGTGTATATATTTTGAAATAAAAAATAATTAGGGGGGAATTCATCATTGTGCGAAGTAGTGCGAACAGTTCGGGCGACTGCCAGTCGTATCGCCGAGGTTCGCCTGACCTCACGACCATTCGAGTCACTTCGCTAAAATGCTCGCCAGCTCGCTTCTCTCAACAGGCGGACATCGGCGAAGGCTTGAATGCTGTACCAGTTGAATGTCTTCTAAGAGTCCGGCAGTGTCCGCCTGTTCGGCAGAAGCTATCTGGCGGCCATTTTGACGAAGTGACTCGAATGGTCGCGAGGTCAGGCGAAGCGATTCTAATGGTCGCGAGGTTAAGTCAATTCGGGTGACTTCACTACTCGCGAACTGATGTATCTTTTCCATTTCTTTGCGTGCGTGTGCACATGTACTTCGACAATTGCGGAGTGTGTCGAAGTAGCGAATGGAACTAGCTGAGATGCTGTGAAGCACTTTTTTGCCGTCGCCAGATCAGAGTGGCGAACTAGGGGGTTGATGGCAGGGCTCCGGGGTTGATGGCTGGGCTCCAGTGTTGTGTGTGTCGCCAATTCAATGAAAAATAAGAATGGCGACTGCGTTTAGTTTACAACATGACGTAGGAAAAAGATTTCATTAGTAATATATGGAAAATTCACTAAATAGTGAGTGAGATAGTGGGAGACTGACGTCACCTCCCTTCATTCATCACTCCGCATGACTTCGCATCCTCCTCTCTCTGCCCGACTACACCATACTGAGCATGCGTTAGCGATCGTCGCTGCCCAATTGTTTGCCAAATGTATTCGCATTTTTATTAGTGTGCAATGAGAAGCGAAGTCGCGACTATTTTGACTCAACAAATTGATTTGTAGCGATATTATTTTTGAATGAACTTCATGGCGCCTTGAAGTCGTGAAGTAAAATAGATAATAGACTCATCAATTTGTAGGATTTTCAATGTAATTAGACATTCCCGTGCACGTGCACGCAAAATATTGCTAAGTTCTCTTGTGTTCGCGACTGCCGCAGTCGTCCGAACTGTTCGCACTACTTCGCACAATGGTGAATTCCCCCCTTAGTGTTTACCTTTATCTCTTAATTAAAAGCACCCATGACTTTGAGACCAATGTAAAGTAACACTACTTAAAATGACCCAATAGAACCAAAATGGTTTAAGCCATATTAGTCCAGTTGAATAGTAAGAAAGATGAGTACTGTAGTAGTATTATAGGATACATCCAAGGATCATATAATACTACAGTGCTCATCTTTCCTATCAGTAGAACCACAACCACACTTTTCCCTGAGACAATAGTTCACATATATTTGAGCAGTTTGTGTCTTCATTGCATTGACAAAATATAACACAGAATCTTAAACTCATAATAACGTATCACACAAGTTACTTACAGAGAAAACTGTGGAATAGGACATTGTTGGGGGGGGGGGGGGGGGGGGGGGGGGGGGGGGGGGGGGGGGGGGGGGGTGATGGAGCGCTGTCCCCCCAAATGTTGTTCCATTCTACTTGACGCCTCAATAAATCGCTTGTGAAATATGTATTTGTGAGTGTACATTTCTCACTCAGTAGTATTGCACATGAGTAAACTGTAATTGTCCACAGCAAAGACACCAAAACCACAACCTGTTAACAAAGTCTGGACAGAGAAAACATGGGGGTTATTCACTAAAGTCCAAATTGTTGAGTATAGGTGTGAATTTCGCCAACTAAACACAGTTGCAATAGACTGCTACTGTCGCAGTCGCATCTGTATAATGAGAATATTGACGCAGTCATGACTTTACTATGGAAAATTGTCGCAGTTTAAAAATTGCTGCGGTCGTGACTTTACAATGGGGAAATTGTCACGGATTTGCTATGGGAATCTGTTTGAGAATTCAACAGTCGAATTCGCACCTTAGTGAATAACCCCCTGAATCTTGTGTTCACTAGATAGACTATACTACAACTGATTTATTTAAATGCACTTAAACCCATTCCCCACATCTTCTTTATTTTTCCTTATAATCTAAATAAACAGACTGTATTAAAAAAAAGACAGTTATAATAAAAGACGATTATAATAAAATAAGATTGTAATTTTAATTAGCATTCATTTAATTTAATTTAATTAGCATAAACTTTGGTTAAACGTAAATATCAAGGACAAACAAACAGACTGATTTTAGGAAGATGGATGTACTGTACTTTGTATACTTGTTTATATTATTGGCTGATTAGATTTAACATAGAGAAGCAAGAGGATATTGATTTGGAAAGAAGAAAAGAAATCTGCCTAAACAATTGAATTTTCCATAGAGAGGAATGCAATGGCTTGTGTGTAGACCAGGATCAATGTCACTAGTGAAAGTGAGCAAGTTATTTCAAATTTCGAGTGATTTATAGAAAAATAGATGTGAAGTGTTGCTGTTACTGGATCTACAATGGAAGTCTATGCTACACTGTGCAATAGTGACATTTCAGGCCACCAGATTAGCAGAATAACCTCAGAATTACAGGCCTTGCTTAATATGGAGGAGTATATATATATTTATATATCACAGATATTTAGGAGGTGATTCTCTAAAGTCCGAATTGTTGCATAAAGGTGTGAATTTGCCAGCTAAAGACAGTCACAATAGACTTGCTATTGTCGTAGTTTCATCTTTGTAATGAGAATATTATTGCAGTCACGACTTTACAATAGGAGAATTGTCGCAGTTGCAGATTTGCTATGGGAATCTGCTGTTTGAAAATTCGACAGTCGAATTCAGACTTTACAGAATAACCCCCAGTGGACTGTGTGTTATACTTTATACTTGTGTAGCGCTATTTTAACAACCAGTGTAATTTTCTGTCAGTTGTGAGCTCCCGCTAATACATATGGGGACAGCAATTAACAAATAACAATTCTGGGCTCCGGGAATTCTTGTAACATGAAATAAAAGCAGTTTATTTGTAACAGATTAATACTTGTAGAATAGCAGTGAAACTGGATTAACTTTATACAGTTACTTACAAATTTCACACAGATTCAGGCAGTGTAACTTTCACAGCAGAGCACTGATAATCAGAGCCGGCTCTGGCCCTATAGGCGCCCCCCTCCCCCAGCGCCCCCCCATCCCCATCCCGCGCTGCCCCCCCCCATCCCGCGCCGCCCAAGTCCCCAGCGCCCCCCA
>WMED01016081.1:0-13427 GCA_019650415.1 Pipa parva
CCCCCCCCCCGCAGAGATCGGCAGCTGTGCAGCGGGAGCACTAAGGTGGAGGATAAGGAGCCCGGAAGTGCTGGTCACATGCGCTCCCAGGTTCCTATTGGCTCCTGTGACCGATCAGGTCACAGGAGCCCTCCTCTTTGCATGGAGGGAGGCAGCTAGAACTCCCTCTGTGTCGGATCCAGCTCACCACCGGGGAAAAAAACGCCTGGTGGAGCGCAGGTCCGGGGGCCACAAACTAGCATCCTGAGGGCCGCATTTGGCCCGCGAGCCGCGAGTTTGAGACCCCTGCTCTAAATTATATTGGAGAGGGATTTACCAAACCACAAAACAATCTGTGCAGGCAAGAATAACAGTATATCCACAAATAAAGAAATACAAAGTAACTGTTACTCTTTCATTGGGCGAAATTTATTCCAAGTTTATTGCGCTAGATCTTGCATTGTTCCCGCGTGAGTTTTTCGATTGAATTTTTCTATGGAAAGGTAGGCATACTTTACATTAGTAGTATGGCTACATTTTTATTGAAAAATTGAGATAGAAAAACTTGATCTAAAAACAAGCACGGTAATCTTGCGCGATAAACTCGGAAAGACCGAGAGCGGTCTTTCTGACTTTAATAAATTTCATATTGTGTGAAAGAATGTTCATTAGTTTGGGATAATACATGATAAACGAATTTCTCTAGCAACAGACCTACTAGCTTTCAGTCTACACTTGCTTAAATAAAAGAAATACATTGTCTGTGCTTCTCATGACCAGCTGTTCCCAGCACAGTAAGACCAGACACAGAATGTTTACAGTTGTTATCCTCTTGTAAAGAACACTGCCACATGTGATTTGTATTATAATCTGATTGAGAAATACTGACATATACACGCAATAAACTGGATTGTCTTTTTAACCAGTGTTTACAGATTTATAATAAGATCAAATTGTCATTTCATATTTAATCACTTCTCATTTTTGTATTAAATTAACACAAACTTAAGATGCTACTTAAGCAGTATGTGTATTTTTAAAGGGGAACTATAGTCAGATTACATCTTTACATATGCAGTACTATACCTTAGTGAGAAATGTTTCTCCCCAGTAGTTGTTTCATGTGACGCAGAATGATTGAGTAGGCAGCACTGATAAACTCCTGCACCAGGAAATGTGTGTGTGATGTGCACTGGCCAGTTTTCCATGAAATGATACTGTCCTGTACCTCTAAACTAGCTTTCTGCACATTCTCTTCCTCAGCATTCTTAGTCACTCCTGTACTTACCAGTAGCATGATTTTTTATTTGTTCATTCTTTTCATCTTTTCAGCAGTACAGTGTCTTGGAGTTTCACATTTGCTGAGATATAACTACCTATACATACTAAGATCTTTTTACCTGATGTTACTGGGATTCACATGTCATTTCTAAAAGTAAGAATTATTCTTTCAAGTTCTTGCTAGCACTCACTGGTACAAGGGAGCTAGACTAATAAAATTGGTTACTAGAGGTTGCTAGACCTCAGTAAATGATTGCCTCTGTTGATGAATTAGCCTAATACTGTCTAAAGTAGGCAGGTAGGTAGGTCACAGGACCTTTCTAAAATATCCTAATTAGTTTTTGTGGCCTTTATCTAAGGATCACCAGAAGCAAATGTTTTGCGCACAATGTTTTGGGCATGCTGAATCATACACTCTGTATATGGACTTGCATATCATGGTTTGTCCATCTGAAACCCTTATAAATGAGACACTCATTTGCTATGGCTTAAAAGGTTAAAATTGTGACAATTGCCAATAGCACTTTTTTACTCATGAGTAAACTGTGCAGTTTATCCATGTTCTTTAAATGGCTTCATTCATGAAAGACTGAACAGTCACATTAATGTCCAAATTCATGTCCATTCGCCACTACTCCAATTCCTCTTATTCACAGACTTACGGAGCTCTTTCATTTCTTTGAAAGCATGCACAAACAACTTTCGCCTGTTTACCAAGTGTCGAACTGTGTCAAAACGGTGAATTCAGTGGGGCGTGCCGCTCCACATTCTTCAGTTTGACTTCGCCAGATAAAAGTGGAAAAGTATGGGGTTGATGGCAGGGTTCTAGTGAAGCACAACAAGACTGTTCATTCAGTGACAATGAAGACCAAGTGACAACATCAACCAGGGCTGTGGTGACATATAAAGGGATGTAATATTCAATTAATACAGATAGTAAGATGTTGTGAGGATGACTTCACTGCACTTCACTGTGACCCAAAGTGATGTGAATTCACATTGGTGAATAAGCTCCTAAATATGTTAGACTGTAAAAATATCTCATTGCTCTGAGAAATCTCATCCTATTATAGACATTGGATAACAAAATTATACATGGGTGGACTCTGAATATAAGATTTGTGTTGGTTGTAGTCTGTCAGATTGTACCTTGCATTACCGTAAAAATAGGATGTAGTTAAAGAACACCAAAAGATGAAGATCTCTCAAAGGCATTCATAGTCACTATATGTTCAATCCATGCTTCCAAAAATTCTAAATTGTGTCTATAAAATGAAAATGTTGTATCCAAAGGATCATAGGAAACAACTATTGCTTCTGCAATTAGTAAAAAAAAAAAAAAAATAGACATAAATTACATTTAAAAAATTATGAATTTAACTTCAAAAATATTAATTTTACAAATGCTGCATTTGAATAAGTACCTTGTCATGCAAATTCCCTGCAATGGCAGGTTAGTCCCTATACAATAAGTGTATTGAATGCAGAGGTCTCTCTGAGGACTAAAAAGAAGTAATCCACAAAGAGGATTAGCACAGGGACTCCTCTTTATCATTATTATTATTGCAGCAGAAATTAATGTATGTATTTGTATGTTTTTATTTAAAAAGCGACACTAGGTTACGCAGCGCTGTACAATCCAACAATACAGTTATAATACAGACAAGGGAAAAGTGCTTAACAGAGAACAAGTGAAATAAATTACATATAATCAAGAAAACACATCACTCTAAGTGCCAGGCCATGACTGAAACAAGAGCATGGAGGTCCCTGCCCCATAGAGCTTACAATCTAAATAGGAGGAAGACTTACATAAACAGATAGGAGCGTAACAAGTGCAACAGCATAAAGTGTCAGTTCATTTGGCTATAGGTGCCAAGTAAATAAGAAAATAAATACAAAATAGAATAGTTGCTTAAAGATAAATTATGGACATGAAAATTTTGTTAAAAAGTCATCTTTCACTACTGTTAACCTCTACTTAAAATTGGAATTGTTTTGCAGGTATCACAGTTCATGCTATTTATGCTTATTATTTACTTTCTCACAAGAGACCACTCTGGATGTAAGCGGAAAACTATTAGGATAGAGGGCCACAGGGCACCTTGTTACTGCTGCATACCTTAAGCAGTAAACTCTAGCCAAATAGATTGCTATCAAATTCTTTAAGTGCTGTTAGCTTCATTGTAATCTGTGTAGTGCCATGAGTGCCTCAATACAGTCTGTATTTATAAATTACAAGCTGCAGTGCATTTAGTTACATTTCATTTCACACTGAGCACCTCCTTTAGTTGTGTGGGATATAGAGATTATGAAAAAGGGAGTAAACAGTATCTTGGCCAAATCTTCGAAACCTACCTCACATTATAATCTCACTTGCCAGGTTTTATCAGTCCAGCATTTTTAGTTTGATGTCTGTATATTTAAGGGTTCATTTCATTTATATAATAAAATAACTTTGGATGATTTAACATATAGTTTAGTAATTACACATGATGTATGAATCTAAAGTGCATCAGAGGTTCCTTAAAAGAATCCCTAAATGAATCACATATTTTTCCTTCCACAGTTTAAAAACATTGCTTGGAATGTGTTTCAATGACTGCCTTGGGAAGGAATTACAAGGCCCTTTTGACAACATACACAAACAGAATTTTCTGCCAAACAGAATTGGTCATTTAACTGTCCCAAAGCTGGTAATATTAAAAAGCTGGATTGGCTTGTTTGGAACAAAATGTTCTTTTTTCCCCCCATAAAATAAGCGTTCTTATCTTTAATATTATCAAAAGAAGCATTGTATGGTGAATGTCAGGCGCAAAAATGTCTGCCCATCCTAAAACACATTTCCCACAATCCAACTATAGTATATCCCAAATCAAAATTGTTTTCATGCTTTGTGTGCTTGAAACATTACAACTTATTGTCCTCACAAAGGCCAATGAAAAGCATTATAAATTTAGCTACAGGATGAACATGTTAGAAGATACTGTAGGTCATGGAAAAGTCAGGAAATGTTTTCCTGAACTCATGAATATTTATGGAGAAATATTTGCTTATATATATATATATATATATATATATATATCTCTATATATATATATATACAGTATATATATACAGTATATATATATAATGGAATGTTCTTCTGCAAGTTTTACTCCAATACTCAGAATGTTACAAATATAATAAAGAGGAGTGAGTTTTAGTGGACACAACTAATAAGTACTGATGATACCAAAGCTAATCAACAAAACAATTCAATAGACTTTCACCTTCTCTTGCATCGTGTGGATAATGTCGGCAAAAGATCTGTCCATGTACAGGGATGATTTTAGACAAAGTGTGTCCCTGGGCAGAACTGAATGTGTTTGTCACCTGGCGCTAGGCAGGAAGAATGAACATAATGGGTCTTTTTTCTGCAGCAACACCCCTTCCCCCACCCCAGGCATTAGGGGCACAAACCAACCTAAAACCAGTTCTGTCTATGTATTCCAAAAAATAACCACCTGAGTGACAAAATTTGTCCCATATTGACTGAGTTTTTATAGTTTATGATGATAAATTCGGTCTGCCAGTAACTGCCAATGAAACATATATATATACTGTAATCAGCAGACTACAAGTCACTGATTCAATGACAATGACTGATGTCATGTGCAAATCTTAGTCAGATTTGGCTACTCTGTGTGTTGGAATGTCCATGGAACTCCAGTACTGAGATTGTTATAAACATGATGAACAAATACTGTTTAACAAGGGACTTGGATATTATATCATAACATTAAAAGGCTACTAAAACATTATTAGCAATCGCTGGCAATTCCTTCTTTAGCACAAAAAAAAAGAAAGGAAAGAAAAGAAAGAAAGGACCATTAAGGACCCCAGGAACTGATATTTCTCATACTCTACCAGAAACATATAAGAGGGAAAGAAGATCCACAAGTCATAGTCAGTTTTGTTTTTCCCATCCTTAAAATGAGGTGAAATGAACTCAACTTTTTGTTATTTTATCATGTTGCTTTCCTATGTCATTGCCCAAGAGCTGGTCAAGGTGGAAAACTAGTTGGAAAAACTATATAAAAAAAAGAACTAAATGGACTAAATTTACTTTCTGGCAAACTGCGGTGAGGGAATTTCAAGGTCACAGCCCCCAGGTTAACCCGCTGTACAGCCAAATGCAGAAATAGCTGAACTATAGCAAAACATGGACACAGGCGAACTAGAACAGCTGAAATACCAAAGCCCTAGGGTGAAATGTACTAAAGTCGAAAATAATTTTTTTGACTTTTTTGTCCATTTTTGAACCGTTCTTGTCCTTTTTTTTAAATGGGAGCGAAAAAGCGGGCGAAAAGGTCAAAAACGCAAGTGTTGACCTTTTCGCCTGTTTTTGGGGCAAAAAATGGATGAAAAAGTTGAAAAAATCCTTTTAGATGGTAGTAAATTTTGCCCCTAGTGCACTGGCAGATAAAACACTCTATTACAATCTGATCTGCTTCTATTTTCCACAAACAATCCTTAGTACATTAAACACTCTACAAATATTTTCCAAAATACCGTGGTAGCAATATAAAATAAAGAGAAAAGGTCAGCAAGGTTACAGTCAGATGTGAAATGTGCCTCTTAGAATAAGAAAACCGAGTCCCCTAGCCAAACATTATTTCTAGAATGAACTAAAGTATATTGCTTTGAAAAATGAGAACTACATTGCAGCAAGATAATTCATTAAGTTGAGATTTATAAACCTTATTCGCTGCCTGTAGAAGTACACTGTACACTATTTGACAATATGGCAATTAAAATACTTTCAGGTCTTTGGTACCTGGCAAAATGCTACAGATGCAGATTATCTTTATAATCCCAAATTGACTCTGCCCCAAGACTAAATAAACTTCTATGTCATTTTTACTTATCTTTTTAATCTGGTATACTGATTTAAAGGGACACTAACAATTTGCATGTTTATTTGAATGAGCTTGTTCATACATACAGTTACATTTCCCAGCAGTTACACTTTCTAGCTACAGTTTAAACAAAAGGAAGTCTACATGGGGTTTGCTTGCTCATGCTAGAGTATTTTTTGCTACTTCTACAGGTGGGCAGAGAGAGTAGCAGCACTGGAGGTTCCAGAACCTTACTCCATTTATATCCCAGAAGTCTTAAAGAAGTTGCTTGCTCCATGAGCATGTAATGTATGTTTTCAATGAAAGTATTCATCTCTTCAGCCAAGGTTTCTCAGCCATGGTGGTACTATGCTAAATCAAGAAACAGCTACTAATATCCCATTAGATAAAATGATTGATTGCTAAGTAATTTAATAACAAGACAATCAATTTGACTTTTGGTCCATTAATAAAATTAGGCTGTTTTATTGTTTCAGTACATTTTATACTTACCAGCAAAATATTACCGCACCATAATAAAACCCTGTGTGGTTGGAAGGGTTATAGATCCAGGATTACACATCCCTGATGCCTATGTGTTCATCTAGGTACTGAAACTGACCAGCAATTCAGGTATGTTCATGCTGGACACCAACTATAAAGATGTACCGTTAGTGCCCTTTACTTCCCTATCTTCACCAGTTACATTTTCTTCTCCCTTACTGGTTTTAGTTAGATACCTCCAATATAAGGAATATCTATGTACAACACTAAAACTAATCAATAAGAGGGAACTCCATCGAACATGCCATTAACTAAAAACTTATCAGATCTCATCTGCAAATGTAAGCCAAATGCTCCATCTATGGGCATACCACCCTATATCTATAACACCTAAGGACTAATTGACACCATACCCAAAGGACAGAGGTTCCCATAGGGGAAAACTTTCTCCTCCATCTGGAACCATTTTAAAGAACTTAAAAACCTAATATGATATTAATCATACATAGTTATTGTCCCATAAGATTTCTACCAAAGGCAAGGCAACAATAGGCATTTTTCCAGTGTTTTTTTAATGTCTGCAAATTAAAGTGGTTGTCATTCACTGTATTCGCTGAACTCACTGAAATTCAGTTTGATTTAAATTTTGGAACAGTACAGGTTCATGACCTCGATTCTAGGTTGTAATAGTTAATATAACAGTAAGTTTGCTTTTAAAATCAAAGAAATATGTTATATCATATGCAGCCTTACTAACAATGCAGTATTTAAATAGCAGTGGGATTTTTTTTTTTTTACATTTATTTTATGTTATGTGAACAATGAGTAAGAGTCACAAAATAATTTAATGTTTTCTAAACTATTAGCACCAGACAATCTATAATATAACTTTAAATGCAAACTTTGAGCAAGAGTAAATATATTAGGCTGTTTAAATCAATTAAAATGAAATCCAACTAAAGTTATGGGAAACATTACACCCACAGTGTAACCAGGGGAAAATATGAATCTGTTCAAGGGAAGAAAATAAAGACTCAGAAACAGAAATTACATGAAGTCTTCCATAGGTGACATCATTCCTGACTTGTGCAAACACCCTTCTCCAGATGTGAGCTGAGATTTTACAACACAAGAAGCCTTTCTCACTGTCTCCTGTGGTAACATGTAAGCCAATAAAATGGAGGCTCTTGACATTATTAAATTACACTATTTTGCAAATAGCTTCTTTCGCTTTGTGTCAATTAGACAAATATGCAGAATACTCTACTTACATACATGCAATTATCCTTACACATATCAGTGACTGCACCTTTGCCGTTAAACTGTGGATTACAATTCATTACAAAAAACTTTAAATCAACATATCAATTGTCCATTTGTCAGACTTTGTCAACCTCATAGCCTAAACACCTGCCACATGGATTTTGTTTCTCCCACATTACACTCAACCTGTGTAATAGTTGCACATTAAGGAAACAACCCTATCTTTTTTTTTTTTTTTTTTCCTTGATTAGTATTTCATTTATTGCATTTTTATTTTATTTTTCCTTGATAGTTTTTTTTTTTTTACAAAATTATGTTTAAATCCTTTTTTCCCTTTAAACAGCTGTCATTTTATGGTATTTAAAATATCAGCAAAAAAAATACTGGATGTCGGCAAATATTCTGAAAAACGTCAATGAGAAACTTTTCCAAGGATAGAAAACCTTGCATGTAGGTTGATTTTAGATTTTTTACAGGCCACTGATGTTACTGGTAATTTCTGCACAGTGTTTAGATTCATGTAAAACTACCCAGCAGCACTCTGGTTTGGGCAGGTGGTAATCTGAAGCAGTTTCCAGTCTCCTTTGCTTAACTTGTTTTCTGTGAGTTGTGCAGCTTGCAGCTTGGTCCTGAGCTAATTCCTGTACTCTATTGATTTTTATTGTTTTGTTTTGTTTTTCAACTTATCTAGGTATTTTTTATTTTTAATTAAAAATGTAGAGAGCCATGTACAGTGGGTTACTGCTATCTTCAGGTAATAGACTGATCAAAAGAACAGGTTTCTGATAGTTATGCCTGAGAAAGGATTCTTATATCTCACTTTCCCAGAGGATTTTGCATGATTATTGCCCCCTATGGGAGCTCTCTGGTGTTGTCATGATAGCCCCCATATGCTGAAGTTTCATAAAATGGTGTCCATCAGAAACAAGCTCTAATGAAGAGCACATGATGTTGTGTTAGGCTTCTGCTAGCAGATGGAAAAGGCCTGACCTTCTAGAAGTCTATGTATGCTGTGTGTAGCCTGTGTGTTGTAGTTAGGGATTAGTTGCTCCTTTATGAGAGAGAAGTATGTTTCCACTAGCACAGTTAGGATAGCAGCGGCATCTCCCACCAAGCAGTATGGGGTAGACCTCAGTGGTTTGATGGACATCTCATAACTTATTTGTAAATGAGAGCCAAGATTTGTAATGGCTGTTGGACATAGGAAAACAAAAAGTAGCACAATATTTGCTAATCCATTACCCATGTTGAGCACTGATTTAGAAAATTTTCTGCTTAAAACTAAATGAAATAAGAAAGGGAAGCATTCCATATGTTGATTTTACATATGGAGGAGTCATCTAAATCACAATCACTCCATCTATGTTTTCATCTAGTGTAGGCTTGGACCTCATCCCTTACACTTCCTGGACACTGTAGTTTAGCAGTCATTTGGAAATTTAAAGTATGAGTTAAATACATATGTTTTTCCCATTGTGCAATGTGTTACTTCCATATTTCACCAACTTAAACATTTTTTTGTTAAGTTCAGATTTTTTTCAGTACTTGGCTTCTCTTCACTATGTTCCAAAAGTCAAATCTTAATTCATTAAAGCTTTAAGCATTTAAAAATATAATGTGATAAACACAAACATTCACCATCCTTTTGCACTGTAAGCATTATTGCCTTGCAGTGCTGGGTTCTGAGCTAAAATCCATTTAGAAAGTGTTAGAATAATAAGGGTTGCTCTGAGAAACCCAGTGGTACCACCACTCAGCTGCACCTAAGGGGGTTAGTCACTAAGGTGCGAATTCGACTGTCGAATTCGCAAACAGCGGATTCCCATAGCAAATCTGCTACAATTTCCCCATTGTAAAGTCGCGCCAATTTTCCCATAATAAAGTCGCAACTGTGACAATATTCTCATTATAAAGACGCGACTGCGACAGCAGCAGCCTATTGGGAGTGTCTTTATCTGACGAATTCGCACCTATACGCAACAATTCGGACTTTAGTGAATAACACTTTAAATCTCCAAAATTACAGCTGCACCACTTGCCCTCATTACACATCTGGTGAACAGATACTTATGCTGGGCAGGTGCAGCAGGGTCCAGTGCTAATTTTGCACCAGGGCCTGTGACATCATAGTTACTCTACTGCTACCAATGCTTATTGGGAGACCAGTATAGATGAATGAGTTGTACAAAAACCCAAGGTCAGAATGTATCTCTTTCTTGCTTTTCATATTTCCTTTTATGTCCACATTATACATACAGTACATACCTAGTTTGGTCTATAGAACAATTTTACTAGTCTCTCATGTAATATGCGATAATCTCTGCTCAAATGCAAACCACGGATTTTGAAAATAAACAACAGTATGAAATAAGACATAAAGGTCACAATATATAAGGACAGGGTAGCATCAGTTTCCCAAGACTGGACTTGTTATCCCAGAAGTGGCTGGCCTTTTTACTTTACTCTTTACTACACCATTGCCACAGCTGCCCTGCTTGCATCACTTTACTCCCACTTGCTGCTGGCACTGGGGAGAATGGGGAGGGGCAACTGGGCCCATATTCCTATATTTACACTGTTATGATGCAGGGGTCCTACCTCTCCAATAAAAACGAAAGTTTGGAAAAGTAAAGATATTAAACAGAACGACCTCCCATTTTTCTGTAAAATACCTGAAAGACACAAACAGACATTGAAATACAGTGTAGTTCCCTTCCAGGAATAAAAATACAAATCAGGAATTCAAGTTCAAAGATGACATTTTTACTGCTAGTGTAGTAATGTAGGAATGACTGTTGTGCCAGTCCAAATGGGTTTTTTCTGTTATTGGTGTGACTGATTCTGTAATGCTTAACACAATTATGCAGTTCTTACACAGCAGTATAAGATTTGCTAGTGAGACTGTCTCAGTCCAGCACTCTCATGTTTACCCCAAAATATGATGAAAATATCAGTGTGATGACAATAAATCCATGCTGTTTCACAGTCTCGGTTAAAAGATCCCACAGAAATATAGGGGGTTATTGGCTAAAGTCCGAATTGTCAGGTAAATGTATGAATTCGCCAGCTAAAGACAGTCGCAATCGACTTTCACAGTCACATCTTTATAACGAGGATATTGTAGCAGTGGCAACTTTACTATGAAAATATTGTCGCAGTCGCAACTTTAATATTTTGTCACGGTCACGACTTTACATTGTAAAAATCATCGCGGATTTGCTATGGGAATCCACTGTTTGAAAATTCGACAGTCGAATTCGCACTTTAGTCAATAACCCCCATATAGTGCGTTACTTCATCTTATCGGAGATATTTAAAGTCTATTTGAAATAAATGTGCATTGCATTTTAAATGTTTTTAAATACTAGGATTAAGGGGGAGACTGATTAAAAAAAGAAACAGCCTTTATTATGCTTTCGGTAGGTGGATAGTCAAATAAAATAATCATGGACTCCAGCTATATGTGGAAAATATTTAGTAACTCTGGTGAATGTTAAATGTGCTTTTCTTTAAGTCCATTCATGAGGAGAACAGCTTCTCCCTTAAACTGCATCTGTAACGGTGCCAATCATCACACTGAAAGCATTTAGTTCTGTTATTCAGAGACCTGCATCACCTTGAAAATATTTGTGACGTAGGTTCAATTAATCTGGGATTCTGAATATGACTTCCCTAAATATGCAGTCTTACAGTTTTAGCTACTTATTGGAGTTGATTAAATTCATGTATTTGTAATGAGTGTGTGGAGGTTTGAGCAAGCCTGAAAGTAATCATTCAGGGTAAGGTGGGGCACAGTAATTAAGGGGGTTATTCATCAAGCTCCGAAGTGAGGCGCGTAGTGTTCGCCTCACTTCGGAAAAACTGACATGCGCATGCTGATGTCCTGCACGCGGACATCAGCGTGCGCATTAAAGGGATTTCCCTCCCAGCGAGGAGACTCGAGTGCTCTCACCGGGAGGGGAATTCCTTTAATGCGCATGCTGATGTCCGCGTGCAGGACATCAGCATGCGCATGTCAGTTGTTCCGAAGTGAGGCGAATACTACGCGCCTCACTTTGGAGCTTGATGAATAACCCCCTAACTATTCAGAATAACCAGTATATTTTATTTGGCCCAAAATGATATTATACATATATGATGCCTGCTATGTATCATATATGATATAATTCATACATGATGCATGCTATCACTGTGTGCCAGTCCCTGCAAGTTTACACTTGCCCACAATTCTCAAGAACCGCTGACCCCAAAATAAACTCCCCAGATAATCACATTGTAGATGGAATCATACTAGTGTTCTGGTGTAAAAGGTCAGCATTACCCACTGTTTTGCAGCCCCATTAATTAGAATAATAGCCACAGCAGTATGCCAACACTTCTGCCAACTCCCTGGAGTTAGCATGGCCCCAGCCTTAAGGATGCCTAGATTCAGGCCTGAGTATAATTTTATGTAAATAATGATAGTTTTGTTTAAAATGCATTCTGTAATGTTTCATAATGATGTTTGGCAAAGCATTACTGTGTGCTGGTTTGTGAGTGCCTGTTTTATAATTCACTCTGCCTGAAGACGTCTGGTTTTAATTTCTTTTTCAAGAACTTGGGACAAAATCATTTTCTAAATCTGACGCATTTCAGAGTAAATGTGGCCCATGACTGAAATTAATGTAAGTCCATCAACAACATATGGGTCTATAACCCCACAGCACAGGGTCATTGTATCTGCAATTGTGGACACACTTAATTTCCATGTCTGAATAAGTTAATATTCAGTATGGCTTCCTTTAGGGCATTATAGAGGTTTCTAAGCACTGCTGACCTCTTTGCACACATCACTCCCTTCATATACAAACCCTATAAGGTATAGTTTTTGATACTTAATAAATAGTCTGAGGGAAATTGCCTTTAAGGAAGATCATCATTAAAATAAAAGGGTCATTTTTTGCCTCAAAAATTAAGCCACTAAAAATGGTCTTATTTGTTCTAATTTTTGAAAAAATATATTCACTGTTTTTGATTACAAAAGTGTAAATTCTTCCTACTGCTTCATTACTAACAAAGCAGTCTTGTCTCACTAAATGGCCACACTTGGGAATTTGCCTGGTTTCAAACAGATTCCAGGTTTGCAAAGTAATTAAACGTCAATGTTTCTGGCCAGGGCCTGCCCAGTGTAGCAACAGCCTGTTCTGCCCCTAACGCTGCCTATCATTATTCACAAACCTATTAAAGGGGAACTATAGTCAAAATACATCTTTACATATGCAGTACTATACCTTAGTGAGAAGCGTTTCTCTCCAGTAGATGTTTCATGTGACACAGAATGATTGAATTGGAAGCACTGATAAACTCCCGCACCAGGAAATGTGTATGTGATGTGTACTGGCCAGTTTTCCATGAAAAGGTACCCTACTTACTACTTAGCACATGAGCACAAGTCAGATTTCTTTGTTTTGTTTTGTAAACAAGCAGTCAGGCAGCTTTTTCTTCTCATGTTGCCTGACTTGCAGAACAGAAAGAGGAGGG
>WMED01016082.1:0-13427 GCA_019650415.1 Pipa parva
AGGTCTGATTAATAGGCTGTTATCAGTTAAGATAAAAACTGAAAGAAAGGAATAAAAGCATTAACTAGATGTCAAAGGTAACATAAGTGCTGTATTTTCATAACTGTCATGTCAATTCAAATGAGTTTTTTTTTTTGGTTTTTTTTGGTGTTACTGGTCTTTAAGGGGTTAACATGGCTAAAGTAATATTATCTTCCTAAAATCTTTCATAGCGGTCACACAGGGAAGAAAAGTGATGTGTAAATGCTATTGCTTATATATAAAATGTGTCCTGAAAATAGGAAACTAAAATGCGATGCCGTGTTTTTGAGATGTGCTTTTTTTTTTTCTTTTAAATGCGCATATATGCTAGTGTGTGCCTGGCCTTAGACCCCTGTTTCGATTCTGTTTTTGGTCAAGGAAGACATGGGAGTGGGCAGTGTTGTGGGGAGGAGCCATTCTGTACCCAACCCCCAGACCTATAGGTTTGCTACTGATCAAAGGTTTTTCTGTCTTGTACAGTTCCCTTATTTGAATCAGTGGCCTAATGAACTCACAAAGGTACAAGGAGGAAAACAATGGAAGAAGGCTATCTTTCTATGATGTGAAAGTGTGAATGCAAGTACATTAACAAGCAATGGTATTTTTTTACATACAAAGAGTCAGAGCGATTGTGCCTGCCCAACTCCATGCTAGTGTGACACAATTTTATAGGTAGCCTGACATAAATGGACAGGATTGCTTTGTTGGATGCAGAAAAATCAATTTATAAGAAAGCACAAAGGGTTCTTTCACATTCTCAGAATTAAAGACAATCATTATTTCTAATGCTTTTCCACTACGAAAACAGTATAATTTAAGTCAAAACCCAAAAATTAATTTTTAAGGGTTTCTATCCTTTTCAATTATTTGTAGAATGTTTATCGACTTCCACAAATCGGGGGAAAAATTGCCCCTAAATTGACTTGTTCTCTTGCTCATAGAAGGAGCTGCTCTCCAAGGGCAATGACACAGAATGCATACCGGTATCAAAACATGGATCAAATGCATCAGAACGCAAAAAGTGTTGTTTCACTGTGTTTTTATGACACATCAAAAGAGAGTGAGCTCAGATTCAGGTCCTCCTTCTGGTTTAAAACAATGTAAAAGAAATAAAAGTGCAACAAGCACAGTCAGAAACAGGGACATGCATATCTGGGAAGGGAACAAGGGGACTTTGTCTGCAAGCCTGCCAGTAAATTCATTAATAAACAAGTTCAATAATAAAAGGACATTGGAAAGCCAAGTTAATAATAACTAATATCAGATAATGAAGAGCAACATCAGTAGAAATTAAATTTAAACTCTAAATCTGGATGTGCAGAACAGATAATTAAATAATCCTCATTTCTTTGTAAAAATGGCTTCCTTTTCTCCTGTACTTCGTTACTTATGCAAATGAACTGGTGTATTAGTTTCAAAGAGCTCCTGAGAAACTACCTAGATAAATACAAGTGGGAGACGTTGTCCTGGCAACTTAGAAATTGTGTTTCATAAATGGAGTGTAGAGAGTGGTCAAGAAGAACTGCAGCTTTTGTAAGGGACAAGACGGATTAGGGCCGAGAAAAGAATTTATTGATATGGCCTAAAATATAATAAAAATAATAATTAAAAAAAAATAAATCAGCTGAGATTCTCTTCTACAACTTGGTGCACTAAAACTGATGTACCTGTCTGGAAAATACATTGCAAGTAAAATGAGATCTGAAGCAGCATCTCTTGGATGAAACTACTGAGCTAAAATAATGGAAAGCTATATTGTAAATAGTGTTTTTTTCTTGTTGAATATGTAAGCTGTAACAGGGAAAGGTAAGGATCCTATAGAAGAGTGTAGGAACAGGGAATTATGAGTAGCTAGAAGACACTAGCCAGGGTCTGACACCCCCCCCCCACCTGACCACAGCGACCTCCGGTAAATTCCTAGAGAGGGAGGGGTCTGGGGCAGGTGGTTCTATAACTCCTTGGTAGTGTTATAATGCAACTGTCTTTGCTAGAGCTCATATTTCTCACTCATGAGGCATGCTAACTTCAATCACCTTCCAGTAATACAGTTGTGCTAATAACGCCAAGGTTGTGGGTTCGATCCCTGTACAGGCCATGGACAACACCTCCAGTAATACAGCTGTGTTCTATCCCACCTCCCACAGTAGAGGGCCAAAGAGGAACATCAATCCCAAGCTTAATTTTTTAAAGGGGAAACTTAAGTGACAATCATGTGCTTGATCAGACATGAGCACTCTAATCACACGCTCCCAGGGGAAGTTGAGATATCAACACCCCTCTCACTGTCTTAATCTTCATCCACTATTTCTTATATACAACTGGAGAAATGTTGAGTCCTTTTCAGCTAACTGCTTAGGGCCCCACTGCTTATGAATCCATCTCTGTTCCTTGCACCTCAAGGCACATAATCTGGGTATAGCAGATTGACAGGCTTTGTCAAACTGGCAGGGGATTCTGGGACTGTAAAGAACCACACCTTGGGAAGATTATCAACAGAAATAGTTTGATTAATCTACCATCTTCTCCAATGATTCTTCTGTATCTAAACTAAAAGTGTTTTCAGATAACAATCACTTATGTTTAAGGGCTAGATACATGGAATTAAGGTTTGACATCAATCAATACTAAATGTACTGAATATTTGGTCTTGACTTTGAAGTTCCTTAATTCCTTTGCAAATTTATGGCATTCTAGACATTTTCTGGGTAAGTTACCCTTTTATTTCAGCATTCTGGTGCTTGGTAAAATGGCAGACAGGGTTTCTGACAAAGGGAGGCTGCTTAACCCCAAAAAGTTGTTTGCCACTTTACCAAGTGCCAGAATGCTGAAATAAAAGGGTAACTTACCCCTAAATGTTTTTTTTATGTGTGCAGTCCTATATTCCTTTATGTTTGCTGACATCATGATGTTGCCACACATCTAGGAACTTGCACCAGCCAAAAATTCTTCTAAATAATCATGTGTGTGTTCCTTCTTCCTGTTTTTCTAAAAACACCTGGTGTGCCATTGCCTTTATGGTTACATGTTCATGTGACAAATTATGAAAACAAATACACTGCAACTTTCATGGAAGCACTGATTATAAACTGATTGCAGTTCACTTGCATTTAGTTTCAGTACAATAAATGAAACCCAGCCAATGAACCTCTGGTATTATATCTGTCCCAGAAGTGTGTTCTTTTTATAGGAAAATACAAAACCACAACCACAATGCAGGTTAAAACCTTTAGGGAGTTATTCAGAAAGCTCCGAAGTGAGGCGCGTAGTGTTCGCCTCACTTCGAAACAATTGACATGCGCATGCTGATGTCCTGCGCGCGGACATCAGCACGCGCATTAAAGGGATTCCCCTCCCGGTGAGAGCACTCGAGTCTCCTCGCCGGGAGGGGAATCCCTTTAATGCGCATGCTGATGTCCGCGTGCAGGACATCAGCATGTGCATGTCAGTTTTTCCGAAGTGAGGCGAACACTACGCACCTCACTTCGGAGCTTCCTGAATAACCCCCTTAGTGTTCCCTATTTATTCAGTCTAAACCTTGTTATCCTAGTGTAGATTTGGCAGCACATTGCTAGAATTCTGGTACCATAATAGCAGCTAGAAACTAGTTGTTCCCTGTATTGTCAAAATATTTAATTGGAAGCAAATGATTCCACTCTTATCAATTTGTGCTGTAGAAACACCAATAAGCTTTTCTATAGGGATCATTTTGTTACAGGAATGATTAGTATCTGCCGCATGACAATGGCAAGTAAAGTCAATAGAAAACAACATGGGAAAAAGTGGAGAATGGAAAAAAGTAATGAAGAAGAGACAAAATAAAATAGCACATTTGCAGGGTGTGGGAACCTGAGAGAGAAAAAATAGCTGAACATGAGCAAAGTGCTAAGGGGGAGTGTAGAAAGATGAAAACAAGCTCTATTGCTAGGCAGGCTTTGGTAGAACTGCTCACTGCAGAAGCTGTGTGATAGAATGAGCATTTTGTGCATTAGGTTAGTTGCAAATAGAAAAGTTTAAGGTGGAGAGGGAATCTGGAATACTGTTTATCTTCTGACCCTCACATCTTTCATGCAGTAAAGACTGGGCTTTCCACTGCCAGTAGTAAAGTGGTCTGGTTACAGTTATGTCCCAGCAGCCTGTTGAATTTCCCCAATAGCTTAGCAACATTTGACTGTTTCCCACTACCACAATCTAATTGTAGCGCTTGATTTTGGAAATCTGTGTGTCTTTCTCTCCAAATTCAGCAATAAAATGAAACAGTTGTCTTAAAGGCTTATATTGTGATGGGAATCAAAATAGCACATTCCCTAGTTGAGCAGGGATTTGTGCAAAACATCCAATTTTACATATATTACAAAAGTGTTTGTGTTTTCCCTGCAGACTACCCATGAAGTTTTTTTACTCTTTATATAGCCCTACCATATCGTTCTTTATATTCCCTGGGAAATCTAAACTTATGTCACTGAGATCATGATGATAATATGTTTTGGGAAATTAATAACACATAACATGATACTGACAAACCCAAACCAAAGAGCAGATTTAATAGAAAGCATAATATAGCTGATCTGAGCTGCGCCTTTCAAACACACAAATAAACAAAATAAAATGTTGCAATTTCACTTCTCAGTGGAGAATACACATGCCAAATAAGTGGACAGTGGTGATTGCTGTTGGATGCGTAGTGTAGTGTAGTCAGTTAGAAGTAGGATGAGAAGTCATGTGGAGTGAGGCGAATTTGACAAGTGAAGGGCAGTGATATCAGTCTCATCATATCTCACTAAGGGGGTAATTCAGCAAGGTGCGAACTCACCTTGTGATCCTTCGATTCACCTTGGCGAGACTGTTACGCGCTTGCTCCTCTCCTACACGCGGACCAGTCTCGCCGAGGTGAATCGAAGGATGGGCATGAAAAGTGAGGCAAATTCCCCCAGTGAATGGCAGTGATGTCATCCTCAAAATGTCCCATTAACTGTATTAAGACAATAATACATTCCTTTCTTTGTCACTTTGTCCCTAGTTCATATTGTCAGAAAGTCTCATTTCTCAGGATTTATAGTCACTTTTTTACAGTCACCTTATGCAACACTGGATCCCAGCCATCAACCCCTCAATTCATCACTCTGATTTCACAAAGTCAAATGGGTGAATTTGTAGCAATACTACTTGAGAAATTCACTCTTTCAAAAGACTCCCTAGGGAATTCACGATAGTGCGAAGTGAGGTGCGGAATCTTCGCCTCACTTCGCACTGACCGATATGCCTTCGCTGATGTCCTGCACGCGGACATCAGTGAGCGCTTTAAAGGGATTCCAGTCTCGTCGAGACCAAAAGAGTTGCCTCGATGAGACTGGAATCCCCTTAAAGCGCTTGATGATGTCCGCGTGCAGGACATCAGCGAGGGCATATCGGTCAGTGCGAAGTGAGGCGAAGACTCTGCACCTCACTTCACACTATCGTGAATTCCCACCTCAGTCTCTTGCTGGATAGCCGAATTATCTGTGCATGCACACCTACCGTATAGTGATGCAAAATGCTCCGTAAGTCTACAACCCCCATAAGCATCCGAATTGGTGGCAAATTTGTCACTTAGCAGAGTTTGTTAAATAAGTGGAGTTGGAGAAGTTGCAAAAGGACATGAAATTGGGTGTTTACTCAACTGTTCGCCCTTTAATAAATAACTCTCAACAAGAGATACTAAAACAGACTAAAACAGTGTTGTAGATAGAAAACAGCTTTTAATAGCTGTAAGTCATTGCAATATTTCCTTAAAAGCCCCCTTTTAAAATATGAAAAGTATAATTTTACAGGGAATTTTAAAACTACAAATGAGAGGAAAGTCTGGGACCTGAAACCTATGGAGAAATTCAAAGGCGAGAATACAAAAATGACAAACAGCTGCCTTCCTCTTAAAGGACCGGTAACATAAAAAAAAATTCCCATTTAGTTTGGCATTGTAGTTATTCAAATAGAGCAGCGGTTCTTAACCTTTTTCTGGCCACGACTCTTGGAGCTGACGTCACCGCGCACCACGTGATGACGTTTTGGCCGAACGTCATCACGTACGTGCGTCACGTGGTGACATTTGGTCGAAACATCATCACGTATGCGCGTCACGTGGTGACGTTCGGGCGAAACATCATCACGTATGCTCTTCACGTGGTGCCGTTTTCCGGTGACGTCACCCCACAGGAACCCTTATAAGGAGGGTCCTGTGGCAGTTTCCGGGTGCTGCAGCGGTTCTCGACCCCCGTGGGTCGGTTGTGCGACCCCCAGGTTGAGAACCGCTGAAATAGAGCATTTGTAAAAATGTTATCTTTGAAGTTGAATGAAATTAATTTTATTGCTTCTCTCTGTTTTAACTGATAGCAGCCATGTTATTAAACAGACCTCACCTAGTACCATTGTTGTCTATAATGCTTTTAGACAATACACATTCAGGAAGTGCATCTGAAAGCCCAATTTTTTATTTTTTTTTTTTATATAAATAGCTAAATGTCATTCTTTAGAGATAAAATTTGGAATTATTGAAAGCCCAGAACGAATATATAGTAAATAGAAATGCATTTAAAGCATTTTCATTTTTTTGTGTTACTGTCCTTGGGCATTCTCACACCTTCTACCTCCTATCTGATCTTTTTTTGTAACTTGTCATATGCCCCACAGTGTTCTTGTTTAGATCTATATCTGTATTACTTCTCCTTATGTTGAGGGCTGTGTGCATTATATCTTCGTGAATAAATGCCATCCCATCTTCAGTATGCCAGATAAAAAAGATTAGTGCATGAATGATGCTTGAATGATTCCCAGTACATCTCTTTGATTGTTTTCTATCTACATTAGTATTTTACTAATGTACATAGAGTATTAAATAAATTAACTTCAGGGGCCTTTATAAAGCTTTCACCTGTGGGAACCTTAGGAGAGCCTTTTTGGCTGAGTAAATAATACTGAGTGAATAATGGCTGAGTAAACCCTGGAAATAATATTTTTCTAGAAATCTTGCAGAAATACTGAAAGCACAGAATATGTGTACAGTGTACACCTGGCACATTTTCATTTATCATTATTATCTATCTAATGGAATACATTGCGTCCAGGGACACAAACACAAAAAGCACAGCAGGAGAGGCACTGACCCAAATCTGCCAGTAATTGTAATTACAACACACACACACACACACACACACACACACACACAAAGAGCATTAAATAAACTCGGGGTTAGTTGGGCAAGCCTGTCAACAGCATCCACCCATTGCAGACTCTCACAGACTGGGGCCAGACCAGAGCACACAGAAGCACATGCAGTCAGCAGGGACTGCCTCTTAAAGGAGAACACACACTAAACTGTAGCTAACAGAAATAAATAAAATCTTATTGCTATCTTGTATTTTTACAACAATTCTTTAATATGTTATGCAAGCAAAAACCCCAAGTTTTACTCTCGACTTATCCATGGGTCATAGCAAATTTCATAATTGTTGGCCCAAAAACTGTCCTCGACTTATACACGAGTATAAGCAGAACCACCAGGGAAGGCAGTAATGTGCCTGGTGCCCAGTTACCATAGCTGACTTCTCCTATTTTAGTTGCTCTACTGCAAGCCTGAAACTGAATCAGCAGCTATTCAAGGTCCCCCTTACCACTGATCACTGGTCACAGAATTGTTAGCAAACTGCTGTTACATTCATAAACAATGGCAGTTGAAAAATGCTTTACTTAAGGCTCCATGTGAGGTGATTCAGTCTAAATAAAGTAGGCCAGTTACCTTCATATAGTAATATGTACTGCTGTACTGTGGGAAATTGCAGGCAAATAATTGTATCCATCTATACAATATGGATGTGAGCATATTTTCTGAAATCTGTTGCACTTAGCTCATCTGCTGTATGGTTGATGATTTCATGATTGGTGAAAATAAATGTGTCAGGCTTTGTTGAAAACATGTCACAGATTCACCTCCTGTCATATTCAGCTTCTACATAAACAATCTCTAGATATACACTAGGTGCCATTTTGTTCAGATCACTTTGGCCTTTTATAGAAAACATGACTGTTACACAAGAGTCAAGAATAGCGTTACGCCAAAATACTTTATGTTAAAAGGAATAGATGAATAAATATTTGTGCATGTGACTACTGAAAGGATGAACAAATCAGTATGCATGTTACAGTGTAGTATATGATTGACAGGGAAATCTGAAAGTTTTATCTATTGTCTGATCTATGTATGATTGACACTGTGGAATTTGTCAGAATTTGTGTTAGCATAGTATGTCAATAAACAAAGAGTCATATTTTAACTAGTGTGAATGGTCTCATTGATGCCTGATTTTGTGACAATTTGTGACAATTCAGAGACTTGGCATATTAAGCAAAGATTGTTTTCTGTGATGTGCAAATGCAGGACATTATAGCGACTGCAATTTACACTCCACTTTGCATTTATTCTTTAGGGACAATATCGGTGACAAAAATGTGAAAAAAAGGTGACATTGACTTTTCGAATGATAATTCATACATCTTAGCAGTATATTGTCATTAATGAAAATAAGGTACAATAGCATTGACTCCTTTACACAGATCTATGTGAAGATAAAATCATTTTGCTTCAATAAGTCGATTAAAGAAGAATTTGTTTCAATACATCACCTGCCGCATTCATAAATTACTGTGCAACAATTCTCTTCATTGCAGCAACAATTCACTTTTCCATATTACCCATACTAGGCATTTTAGGCTGCTGCTCAATCTCTCCAAACAACAGTAGTTCATAAATTAGTTTTTTGAGCCTGATAATGCAGCCTTCAAGACTCCTTTTAAGACTATGAAATAATTGTAGATTTATTATTGTTAGTTGATCTGTTTTGTCTACAGATCTATATTCTTTATATATTCTTTGATGAGGTGTAGATTATAAATTGGGGCTGATTCTCAAAGTTGCTGAACAGCAGTGGTTAAATTGTCATGGATCATAATCAACACAACAATTTTTTTGTTGTCATATTTTAGAATTCAGATCTCCGTAGGGCACAGCTGTCAATGACTGCATTATTTTAGTCTAACACCATGGGTGGGAATCCCTTTTCGATTATGCTTCACTTTGCCACCAGATGGAGTATCTAAAAACCGCAGGGGATACAGGAATAAATATTATCAGTAAATAAATTATATTTTTGGTCAAGCAGTGACATATCTTATCTTACTTGGGGTACAACAAGGAGGATCAAGCAAGGAGTCCCTCCCTTTATAAATTTATATAATTTCATTTACAAAGGACACACTGACAATCAAAAGCACTGAACCTAAACTTTTGAACTATAATTGACCTCAGTTGCTTAAAATATTATATGTGCACCTAAATAGTAATAGACCAGCGATTACACAGGAACCAGTGGTCATTAATAACGGATCTACTAGCTACACTGTGCAAACTAGATTTTACTACCAACAAACAAAACATTGAACAAGAAAGTAGAAATGAAACCACCAATAAAAAATCTATAAGGCAAAAATTGATAATGAAATGTACAAATTATAATGAAGAAGCACCTATGGGAACAAGCAAGTATGAAGCATGTGCATTGAATGGAGTGTGTGCTTATGGGGTGGGGGTATAAGAGGTAGAGGACTGTGTTAGTGGGAGGTTATAGCATTGTGTCTTGCAGACAAGGAATTTGACAGGTCCCAGGCAGCTAATATAGTGCTGTTGTGGCCATCCAGGCCAGATATGGATAATCCAAAGCAGGAGAGGGCAGTAAATGGGATGCTGCCTCCCATTGCCCAGATATGCCCCATATTTCAATGTAATGCTCAGATCAGTAGTAATATACTGTATATCCCCTGTATATGTGAGTATAGATCTGGGCATTTAGGTCCTTATTGATTAAAGAGCGAATTGTCCCATACAGCTCTGAATTCACATTTGATCGCCACTTCTCCATGTTTGTTTATTGAGAAAACTGAACAAAGTGGCAAATACGCATCTAATTTGGGTGACTACGATAGTCACAATCTTCACTTTGCATCACTTTGGCCCTAATTCACCATAGTGCAAAGTGAGCTGCGAAGCGTTCGGCTCACTTCGCATATGGTATTATGCGCATGCAGATGTCCTGCATGCGGACATCAGCATGCACATAACACCAAGTGCGAAGTGAGCCGAACGCTTCGCAGCTCACTTCGCACTATGGTGAATTAGGGCCTTTGTGTGCACATCCACAGGTACTTTGACTATTGACCAAGCAGCAGAGTCTGTTGCAGTCACCAATTCGACAAAGTATAGTGCTCTGAATTTACCTGTTTGATTCGCCACATCAGATTGACGAATTGATTGGTTGATGGCAGAGTGGCGTAAAGAAGACTATTAATTCAAAAGTAAAAATGGTAACTGCTACTAAATTAGTCTAATACTTAACATGAACTAGAGCTAAGGTTATATAGAAACAGATTTATTATTCACTTATATACAGTTAGTGGGATATGGTGAGGATGAGGTCACTGCACTTCACATCACTCCACATGACTTTGCATCCTACTTCTATTTGACTGACTTTTGCCACAATACACATGAGACTGTGTCTGTAGCAGTCTGCCTGATCAACAAATCCATCTGCAGCTACAATAATCAGAAGTGAATTCACAACTATTTTGGTGATGCGTCTCGAGTTGTAGCAAGGTAACTTCAACAAGGTGAATTCATCCTTTAGTCAATAAGGCCCTACAATTTAGCATGGGATAGACTAGATAATTCAGGGTAGACTGGGACTTAAATGATGCATACTGGGAGCAGAAAGAGAGAAAGCTTAGGCCAAGACAGAGCCAGAGTGAAATACTTATCTTATTGCAAGAGGTGAGAAGCAGAATAATCCTGGTGTTGTATCTAAACTGCAATCCCCTCCAAAGGAGAAAGGAGCCTGAGTTTAACTACAGAAACTTTGCTTCAGAGACCATTCCTGTTTAGACCACACTGAGGTAATTGCTATAAGGAATATGGTTGCTATTGAATACAGCACCAGTTGAAGTAACTCCCAAGAGGATTACTGGAGTTGTAGGCTGGCTGACACTTATCCTTAAGGTGAAATTTAATAAACTTGAAAATACTGATTTTGCCTTTTCGAGTTTATTCCCTGTAAATATCGCTGTTCGATCGGCAAATATCGATCGTTGCTACAACTCCACCCTAAGTTAAAATAATAGCACAGTATAAGCAGGAAAATTAAAATAAGAAGATTCAATTTTAAAATATTTTGAAGGGATAAATAATGAATTAACAAAAGAGTTATTCATGGCTTTATGGGGTTATTGACAAAAGTGAAAATTCGACTGTCAAATTCTCAAACAGTGGATTCCCATAGCAAATCCGCAACAATTTTCCCATTGTAAAGTTGCGAGTGACAATATTTCCATAGTAAAGACGTGACTGCGACAATATTCTTGTTATAAATATGCAACTGCGACACTAGCAGTCTATTGCACCCGTTTTAGCTGGCGAATTCACACCTTTACGCAAAAATTCAGACATTAGCCAATAACCCCCTATGTCCCTGTAGTAGAGAACTGGTAGATGAAGTCATTTTTTCCTTCTGCAAAAAAAAAAAAAAAAAATCTAATATCATCTAGTACAGCGGTTCTCAACCTTTTGAGAATCGCGACCCCAGGTGCTGACATCATGGTGTGACGTTTCGCCCGAACGTCATCATGTTCAGGCAAACGTCATCACGTATGTGCATCACATGGTGATGTTCGGGCGAAACGTCATCACGTACGTGCATCACGTGGTGACGTTTTGGGCCAATGTCATCCCGCAGGAACCCTTATAAGAAGGGTCCTGCGGGCGCTTCCAGGCTCAGCAGCGGTTTTCAACCTCCGTAGGATGGTCGTGCGACCCCCAGGTTGAGAACCGCTGATCTAGTAGTTGGTAATGGAATGGAACAAATAGAAGTCAGTAGCTTTATAGTTTCCATAGTAACTGCTTACAACTCAGCTCAGCATGTTTTAATATTAACATTTTTATGAACAAGTAGTTTCAGCAAGTTGTATTTCCTATATGAACATGCAGATGAATATGAGTATGTGCAGAATATGCATATAAAAGATTAGAAACGTTCCCGTGCTGAGCTTTAACAGCCAAAATGCTATCACTTTGGGACGTATTCATGAAAGTCCAAACATTGCGTAAGGGTTTGAACTCACATTCATTCATCGCTTCCCCATATTTGGTTATTCAGAAAACTCTGTGATGTGATGAATTTGCGACCAGTTCAAGATGCTTACGATGGATACGGACTTATGAAGCTCTTCGCATCACCTTGTATGCGTGTGCACAGTTAAAGGGGAACTATAGACAGATTACATCTTTATATATGCAGTACTATAACTTAGTGAGAAGCGCTTCTCCCCAGTAGATGTTTCATCTGAAGCAGAATGATTTATTACAGAGCCCTGATAATCTCCTGCACCAGGAAATGTGCGTGATGTGTACTGGCCAGTTTTCCTTGAAAGGATACCCTCCCCTGGACATTTTTGGCCTAGTATGTATGTATGTATAATTTTATTTATAAAGCGCCACAAATTTACGCAGCGCTGTACAATTCAGCGATTCAAGTACAATACAAACAAGGGAAAAGTGCATTAAGCAATACAAGTAAAATAAAACAAGGGTACAACAAATTAAGTGCTAGGTAGTGATTGACACAAGAGGTTGGAGATCCCTGCCCCAAGGAGCTTACAATCTAAGTAGTCTAATCTAACTAGTTACTACTTAACACCTGCGCACAAGTTCGCCTTCCTCTGTAATCTCTTGCATTTCAGGAATATAATCAAGCATGACTGATGAGGCCAAAAGGTCAGCACACTGCTTAACCAATAGCAGTCAGGAGGCTTTTTCTTCTTGTGTTTAGCAGTTATATCATGCACACTTCCTGGGAGTTTTCCAGGGCTCTGTAGTAAATTATTCTGTTTCAGATTAAACATATACTGGGGAGAAATGTTTCTCACTAAGGTATAGCACTGCATATGTAAAGATGTAATCTGATTATAGTTCTCCTTTAATTCACCTATTCATTGAGTGCTGGAGTCTGTCAAGTGAATCCAGCAAGGCATATTGTGTTGCATAATCAATTTTACTTTGCCAGATCAAAGTAACAAATTAAGGGGTTGATGGCTGAGCTTCTATTGCCCGACTGACTATGCACTATGGACAGCAACTTTACACAGGATATTCTGGGTTTCTTCAGCTCTGGTTTACGCACACTTTATATATTCTACTGCCACTTCATCACAATTCTCCATATTTATCAAGCTGCACATAGATTTGTCAAACAAGTGGACTGCTAAAGACGCAGTTGCATGCATAGGGGGGAATTCACCATTGTCCGAAGTAGTGCGAACAGTTCGGGCGACTG
>WMED01016084.1:2739-13427 GCA_019650415.1 Pipa parva
CGCTGATCTCCAATTGCAGGAGACCAGGGAGCGCGTACCCGACTCGGCGAAGTGATGAGAAGGATAGCAAGGTAACTTCGATCTTTCCTGAATTACCCCCTGGGTGTTGCAATTCAGGTGATCTTAAACCTCATACAGTATTCTCTGCTTGTAGTGGGGGAATTAAACATGTGATCTAGAATATTTATATACTTTACATTTTATACACCCAAAAAAATCCATCTGGAATGTTTTTTGAGAGCCATGTTGGATTGTTGTTTTTTTTTCTCTTTCTTGTCTGTAAAATGACTTGTTACCAGTCTGTCTTCTAGGTTTGAAGCCTTCTTAAATATGCATATCATTTTTTCTGGTATACGTTCTACTGTTTTACAAGTTCCCAATTTTTCTTCAGGACATTCTTAATCTTCTTTTCATCATCAGAAGCAAGCCCCCGCCCCTTGTATCTGTTTATACAACTCATTCCCTGATTGTGGAATTGCCGTTACCCTTACAATAATGTGTTTTCAGTTCTTTCTTTTTGTACATTGGGGAGTCTATAGAGACAATCTACAATTGTGACTAGATTCTGTGCTTCTGTCTGGGAAAATATATTTCAATGTTTCAATGTTTCAAACAAAAAAAAAATAAAAGTTAATATTTTGTCATGGATTTGGGTAAACGTCAAACATTGTTTTCAGGCACAAACAAAACCTTGTTATGGTAATGATAGCGTGAA
Source organism: Pipa parva (assembly GCA_019650415.1). Taxonomy (NCBI): domain Eukaryota; kingdom Metazoa; phylum Chordata; class Amphibia; order Anura; family Pipidae; genus Pipa; species Pipa parva. Next base: position 3,455 of record WMED01016084.1, read on the forward strand.
TTTAGTTTTTAATCATAGCAGTGCCTCAAATGCAAATGTCACCTGTATTTGAAAGAGAGAACATACATTTTGTCTCTACTGAATGTGGCAACATATTGACGCCATGTGCTGGACTATTGTAGACTTTCTACTATATAAGAAACCCCATCTCTTTGCAGACCAGTTTGGGGTGATGTAAGTGTTGCTTATTTTTGTGGATTGTTTTTTCAACCCATTAGGCTTCTCTGCTAACAGTGTAGAGTTTAACTGTGCATCATACACTAGTGTGAGTCTAGCCTAAAGGGACATTTCAAATGTTTCAGCATTTAAGAAGACATTAAAGGCTTAGAATGAATAGCTCCAAATAGGTTATCTTCATTACCCAGACCATACTGATATTTTAAAGTAGAACTATGGTGTAAATTGATACTTATCTGATCAATCTAGCAGAAGTACACTAAATGTACTAAATCCACAGCCCAGGATCATCAGATGAATACATCACCGCTCATCCTTGCTTCCGGGTTATGTGAGTGACGTTGGTTCCTCACATAGACCCACCCCCTCCAGAGTTCCGACAAAATTAAAGGCCTGAGCATGCAGTGACAATGGTCTATTATCTGTTGCATCACTCACTATAGATTTTCATATTGCCTCTCCGTCAGGGATCTCTTTATGGGTTAAACTGTGACTTTACAGGATCCATCACAGAGATGCAGTGAAGTGCAGGGAAGACACACACACAGGGTACTACGGAGCTGGATGCTATTAGAGGAATCAAAGCAACCAGAGCCTGATATCCCTCTGCAGGCACTGAGACAAGTGCAGGAAATTGCAGAGACATGAGGGTAGTGGATTCTCCCTAACACAGTGGGGTTGGCATGGGATTACACAGAGTCACAGAGCTTAAGGAGCCCCTGGTCTTCACCTTTAAAACCCAACAAGGGGGTATGGCCTTTGCAGCAAGACTCAGTTGGCAGCCCTTGGGTTAACCACACCCACTGGTGGCAGCTGGCTGAGACCAAACACTGGAGCTGTTAATCAAAGCAATACAAAACAGACCTGAAGTTATACCAGCATTCTGAGCTGAAGAGCTGACACTCAAGGGTCCACAGGAGATGCTGGAGATGATACAGAAGTCCTGAGAAGGCATAAATGGTAGTTCAAACAGTGTAACAGTGTAGCTGTACAGGAGTCAAAAGCAGTGCTCTGCGTTTTGAATTTGGCTCCAGATTGGACGGACAGCCTGAAAGCACTGGGTATGGCACTTACCCTGCACTTGCTGGCAATCAGAAGATGTCATGAGTGGCATTTTTAGAGTAGTGAACGAGTGATAGCAGCAAAAACCTTTGTTCCTGGAGCTTCATGAAATTGGTGAAATCTGTTCTCTGAAATGATAAATCACATTTCACCATCTGGAGGCGTAAAGGTCTGGGGCTTTATTTCAGAGTGTGGCCCGTTACTCCGAATGAATGGGTAGATTAATGTAATTAAAGTATACAAATACATTTTAGACATTTGTATGCTTCCAACTTAGCGGCAACAGTTTGGAGATGTCCTTTCCTTTTCCAATATGACTTTGACTCATGCACAAAGAAATTTCAGAAAAATATGGTTTTCATAAGTTCAATCTAGAGGAATTTTTGTGGCCTGCACAGAACTCTGGCCTTAAACCCGTAATACCCATTTGTAGTCTCAACCAGGGTCAGTGTCTGGTCTCACAATGCTCTTTTGCATGAATGGGAACAAATTTTCACATCGACATTTCACAATTTTGTGAAAAGCCTTGTAAAGTTGAGTTGTGGCTGTTCTGCTCTCAAAAACTGTCCCAACTTCAGATGAATGCCTACGACATAAAATGAGATATCAACAAAGATAGCTACAACTGATGGAACTTGGTTGAATGTACTTAGAAGCAGGAAGAGGTAAGGACATTGATTGGACTACCTCACTTCTAGACATCCAAGCACTTTAGTTCTTCTTTAAAAAAAATCTCCAACCTGTCTTTGTATGCTATCTGCGACATGCTAAAATTGAATTACAAGTTTTAAAACCCTATTTAAATCCTCCTTACATTACCAATCCTCTATGGGGTTAATGCATAGCTGAACCTCTGTTGCCATGCTGGTGTAAATATCTGCAATGCCCTTTTAACTTGGAAACTAATATAAAGAAATCATTTTAAGGGCATTTAAGCTTCCACTTACTTGTAGTATATGTATCACATTTGTAGGTTGTCCATGGACATTTCTAAAGCATCAGTGGCCTGGTCAATGCCAACAATTTCCACCCTTTAGTTCATTGAAGCAGATGTACTCCACTCGCATTGATAAATTCCTGCTCAATGAGTAGTGTGGCATGCATAGGATTGGACATGCCGGCATTGCCTTTCATGCATTTTCTCTTTTAAAGGAATGATAAAGTATTTACTTATTTCTACTGGAGTTCTGCAGAATTGTATTTTCTCATTTTGGATTTCCATGGCTTTGGGACACATTTTCTCCAGAGCACCTGGCAGATTTACAATGTGAGCAATACCATATTATCCAGTTTTTTGGATAAGCCTCCACGCTCTTTTGTGCATATTCCTTATCAATGAATAGTCTAACCCACTGCCAATCCTTCATGGTGCAAATTTCCCAGCTATCTGGTGCTATCTTTCACTTCTGAAGTGACTGTAACAAAGGAGGGGACCTGCCACCAGATGGTGGAGTCCCAGGAACTGAACACTTTCCTTCCAAAGGAAGCACTATTTAAACCCTCTGGAGGTCCTTTATAAAATTACACATCATACTTTAGTTGCCTGATATATTGCCAAAACACTCATTGGTTTCTAGATGTGTTATGTGCACGATTGACCAGTAGGTGGGGTTGCAAGCTAATGTATAGCAATACACACTGAAGAATTAGAATTTAGCTGTGAAATACAGTAAATAACAACAAAAGAACATAATATATGCCAAATGAACCACAGGGTTACAAATAAAAACAAAATTGATAAATAACAGTTATTCTTTTTTTTAAATTTTGTCAATCAGTACCAAAGGGAGCCACAATGCTTGCTATACTCTTTTGTAACTGGATAAACTTTAAAGGCTTAAAAAGAGGGACTTGTGTTATGTGTTACTAAGTCCCCTAGAAAGCACAACTGGGCAATAGGAAGGTTATAAGGTAATTATAACCTTATAACCTCTGTCAAGAACAGAGGACACAACTTACGTACTTTTTTTTTTTTTTTTTCTTTTACAATTTCTGCATAAGAATACCTGCATGCCAATGCACAGAATTATAAGTTTTATACTGGAAATTGTCATTGTTCTTGCAATCTGTTTTTATAGCAAAGCTTGCAGCTGCTAACTCCAACCAGTAAATGTCTCTAGTAATCCAGTGTTACAATTATATGTATAGTGTCTTAAAGAAGAGAAATTGCTCGAAGAATTCAATGCAGGATTAATTCAGGGAGAGAAGAGGTGAGACCCTATTAGTCTAGCTAGAGACAGAAGCTCTTTCATAGCTCTCTTTAGTAGTGAGAACGCAGCTAGGCTAACTAGCAGAGCAATCTTGAGTGTCATCCAGGAGAGAGTGGGTTTAGTACTCCCAGGGCTGTTCTTTTCCAAGGCATCTTAGTCAGGGTATAAGTGATAGCCCTAGGGCTAGGCCTCTTTGGAAATTGCTGTGAACCAGTCCCTCCGAAAGAATACCAGACTAGTGACTGCAATAACCAGTCCTCTGCTGTGAGAGTTACACTGCCTGAACTGTGTGCAGTGTGTAAGTACCTGTATAAAGTTAAACCAGTTTCCCTGCTATTCTATGAATATTGATATGTTACAAATAAACTGGTTCATTTCATGTTCACAAGAATTCCTGGTGTCCAGAATTGTTATTTGTTCATTACTGTCCCCATGTGTATTAGTGGGAGGTCACGCCTGACAGCTAATCACACTGGTAGTCAAAATAGCGCTACATCACATTTTACAATTTTATGGTGTTGTGGATTCTTTTATAATGGTAATATTAATAATGGTACCAGAGAATCACTGATGTGACATGGCTATAATTATAATGCACTGGCCGCAGTATTGTTAAAATGTATTTTTACAGATAAAAATATTATCAGATATTCACCAATTGAACAGCAAGATTTACAGGCGAGATCAGCCTTTTTGTGTTTAGTAAATGTCACCCATGAAAGTGATGCAAAGAGCTCTGTACGTCCACGATTGTGAGCCTCTGACTTGGTCACAAATTTGCCACAACTGCAGTGTTTGATGAATAGGTGAAGTTTGGGATGTGGTGAATAAATGTGAATACGGACATTTACGCAACTATTCAGGCTTTCATGATTAAGCCTTTAGTAGATTCTAGAATATAATACCACCTGCCATAAATCTCACTATTTGTGATGTCAAGACTTTGGATAACAAGATGTCAAATTAATACTTTTCAATCTGACTTCGGTTAAACATTACATTTCAGGAGAGGGTGGAGAATGAAAACATTTGTAGCGTAAAGTAAGTCAAAAACGGCAAAACACTACAATGCATGTGTGCTTGTCTGATAATAAATGATGTGCAGTAAAACATGACTTGCACAGCTGTAAAGATAATGAAAATTCAAAAACTCACAAAATGTTTTCCTATGTGGAAGACAAATTATATTCATCTACTCCAAGTTTCAAGACTGTTCATTTGTTTTACTAGGATCTATGAATGGTGCACCCGACGATGTGGGAAATGTATCGAGTGGCGTTAACATAAAAAATAGATGCAAATTACTTTGCGTCCATTTAATAGCAATTTGCGTCCATTTATTAGCAACTTATCATTCACTTTGCGTCCATTTTGCACCAGCTGCGCCTGTTTGTTTTTTACTTTTGTAAAAAATCAGTGTTTAAGACCAGGCGCACTTTATTGATGAAGGGTAGAATGATTTTAAGACCTATTAAAAGAAGTAAAATGAACGCCTGCCTGAACCCTGGCGTTAGAGAACCAGGTAGACATTTGTTAATAAAAGTGTGGGAGAATGTCCATTACTGTATAAAAAGTGTGTATTCTGTGCTGTGGATATCACTCAGTGTAAAAATCCTTTGGAGCACGGTACCATGTCCTCCACTTGTGTAGATAATTTATAGCAATACACATTACCCTAGCATGATTGGATTTTATCTAGTTAAAGAGGCTGATGACGGGAAAAGGAAGCCGCAGGCCACAGCACTCTTCTAAGGGGAGTGGGGGACTTGCACATTGCCACCTGCAGAGACTCATGGAGAACAGCTGAAGAGAAGGCAGGGTAAAAAAAAAGGTTTACATTCACAGGAAAATTAATGTAACCATAGATACAAATGATGTCGATTGCTCAAACTAGCAGAAATCATGATTAGCTCCCATTAAACCTATGTATAAACAGCAAAATAGATGTGAAATAAATGGAGCATACTAAGTGAAAGTGTGTGCAAAGGAGGAGAAGTAATGTGTGGAACTGTCTGGAAAAACATATGTGAAATATGTCTCCTTTCTTAACCAGCCCCCTTTACCTACTTTATAAAAATTTTCAGGACAAAATTCTAGCAATATATAAAAAAAACGTAAAAATGCTTTCTGAAACCAGAAGCTTAAGTTAAAAATATTTTGAAAAAAATTAAAGAATGATGTTATTCCATACCCTCCCTAGTATCCCAGATCCTGAGGAACAGTCTCATCATTTAGGTCCTGTTTCATGATCCCGGATGGCCAGATTCCCCAGTCCTAGACCCTCCTTATTGACCAGCACACAGTTAAAATAAAGTGGGTGTCAACAGTGCACTGCCAATCAGAAAACAGTATGCAGGGTTGTTCCACTCTGGGGACTTGGGAGGTTGGGAAGTCAGGAGGTTAGGAGGTAAGACATTCACATATTCTGTCCATTTGTTTACACAAAAAGACCCTCTTTTGCAGCAAGTAATTGCAGAGGAAAGTTGTTAGAACTGTATAAAATTACAACTCCCAGCACATTCTTTGGAGTTCCAGAGGGTCATAGCTGTGGCACCTAGTTCACACTGTATGGTTCCTGGTCCCAGTCCCTCACTTTCTAGGGTGGTCTTCTGCTTAAAGGTATAGGGAACAATTTCTTGATACATATTTTGGGGGTGCTTAAATTATACATTGAAGGTTTATTGAACAGTAAAAGAAAACATAAAGAAAAAACAATGCAATAAACATATTAAACATAGTGGAGTACAAAATGTAACCAGAAGAATAGCAAATGGCAGTATACAACTTCCAGTGTACGTTTAGGCAATTCAGCAATAACTGTGGTTTGCCTAGTTTCCCTCTGGGACTAACCATTCTTCAGGACAAGTTAGTGACAATCGTTTTCTCAGGAATGGCACTCTCAATGGTATAGAGCTCTGGGGATATACCTACTGCTACAGTCAGCTATGATGTTTATGTGGATGGATTATTTTTATCAATATCCCTCAGATCAGCTCCATTAAGCACAAGCAATCCACACCTGTTAAGACCAAACTCCCCCTGTATTGTTGCATGACAAAAATCCACTTTACATGTATGTATGTATAATGTTATTTATAAAGCACCACAAATGTACGCAGCGCTGTTCAGTTCAGCAGTACAAATATAATACAGACATGGGAAAAGTGCATTAAACAATACAAGTATAATATCACAAGGATACATCACTTTAAGTGCTATGTTGCAGTTGACACAAGAGGTTGGAGGTCCCTGCCCCAAAGAGCTTACAATCTAAATAGGAGGAAGACTTACATACACAGAAAGAAGGGTAGTAAGAGCTGTAGCAATATACTGAAACACAGGTCAATAAATACAGATATTGAGCATGACACAATACATACATAAAAATCAGTGATAAATATTAGTGCTAGTGCTCCGAATGATAGGACTTCAGTTTGGTTTTAAAAGTGCAGAGGGAATGTTATTGGCGAAGATAAAGGGGTATAGAATTCCAGATGTGGGGGCAGAGAGAGAAAAGGGTTTAAGATGAGAAAAGGCAGTACTGGTGTGTGGCATGCAAAGCTGGTTGCTTTGGGAGGAGCACAGTTGACGTTGAGGAATGTACGGGTATATGAGTGAGGAAATGTAGGGAGGGGCAACAGAGTGAAGTGCCTTAAATGTCAACATCAAATCAAACACCTATATTTGCATGACCAGAGTTAAGCACAGCCTATCATCATCCACATGACATTGCGGTTAGGATGCCAAATACTGTCTGATAACCAAGCAAATGACGGGGATAACAATAAACAGAGGTTTTAGCTGTAAGTGCTTGTCCTCAAAAATAGTAAAACTAATAAAAGATAATTATCTGGGGCTTTATTTCTAACCTAGCTTCAGAGAAAGGAACTTTTACATATTTACAAATTATTATTATTATAAAAACAAGAACCAAAAGAGAATTATAACACAGCTAAAGAAATTAAATTTTGTTCTCACCAACACTTGCTGCTTGTGTCCAGACATACCAGCGGTAACAGACTTGAGAAGATTCCTTTGAATCCATTTTGTGTGTAATGTCATTCATCATCTGGCTGCCACAAAGACAGTTCTTTCTGTGAGATGATAAAACAAAAACCTTGCCAGTGTTATTAAATTCTCCCTAGTGAGGGAAAAATGAACAAGTGTGTAGTCATTTTTAATAAAATCTAGATGATTATAGCTCGGGATTACCTTTCCTTCAGAGATAAAACATGACCTTTACAAACCGCGTTCATATTTCTATTGCTTTACGACTGGGGAAGGCAAGATTCATAGGAAATTTGCTGGGTTTTTCTAAGTTCCATGCCTGATTAGCAATTAGTAAATGTTTCATTCTGAAATTACCAGTTGGTGCATTTGCTGATGACGTAGTGTTGATAAAATATCTTATAAAATTCCCATATAGCTGCCATATAAATGCATTAAAATACATTATGTTTATTATGATATTACAGAAGAAATAACTGTCATTACTTGACCAGTGTATTATTTTTTTTCATTTTTCTAGTCTCCCTCCTTTAATTTGTTCCCAGTACTATTGTCACTGGATCTTCCTCAGATTCCTGTTATTACCCGATTCTCTCTGTCCCCTGCATCTTCCACTATAGCTGATAGCATTTGGGTGTATATGGAAATAAAAGGGACCAATCTGTGTAGGTCATGGGTCGGCAAACTTTGTACAGGAGGGTGCCATTTTGCTCCCTCCTCAGGAGGAAATTTTTTTTATGGAGCCACAATGGGGGAGGAGCAGATGCTCCCGATCACATGACCTGCTGATGTCCTATCAGAAGAAGCTTCAGAGGTCATGAACAGGGCGGGGGGCCACAAGAAGGCATCTGAAGAGCCATGTGCGGCTCGAGAGCCGCAATTTGCCAACCCTTGGTATAGGTCAGTGGTCGGCAAAGTGCGGCTCGCGAGCCACATGCGGCTCTTTAGCCGCCTTGTTGTGGCTCGGGCCGCACTGCCGAAGCCCCGCCCATGACCACCGACGGCTCTTCTGATTGGCTGTCGGTGGTCATGGGGTCGGGAGAGGGCACGCCTCCCTCCTCCGGCGGCTCAGAAGATGGTTATCGCCGCCGGAGGAGGGAGTGAAATGGCTCCCTCCTGAATAAAGTTTGCCGACCCCTGGTATAGGTCATTGATTACCATATTTTAATATTTAGATTCACATGCTTTTTGGTGCACATCCTGAATCTGTATTAACTAAAGTTATACTGAATCAGTTTATTCAGTAGATAAAAGTTGATTGCAATCATCAAAAAAAATGAAACTCTACCACATGACAACAAAGCATAGGAATATGACTTCAAATCTAAAATGTTACTAGGATTATGTAAAAAGAACAGCTACAGCAAAAATGTTTTTATTCTTATTCTGTTAATAACTAAAAAACTAATGTCTGACAAAAGTTCAGGCTTTATAAATTATCTTATGCATAGGGTTTACTATACCATCTTTTTCTTGTCTCTTCAGCTCCTATAATATCAATTTTTTTGTCTCCAAACACTTGCTTGCTTTATATAACTCTCTGAAAAATGCCATGATGGTACATTCTAGGAGGGTCCACCAGGAGATTCCCCCATGTCTTGGATGCCAGTCCAAGCACTAACTATGGTATGAACAATCTGTGCAACATTACCAGTATAGGCTGACTCCTGTATGATCTCTTATAATCTTGTTCAACTTCTTCCCTTAACCACTGGTTCAGTACATTATGGACTTCTTAGGGACTGAAACTAAATAGGCTGACCAGAAATTCTGATTAAAACTGTCTAAATCTAAATTTAACTCTTCTAAGTAAGGGATTAAGCACCGTTTATTAGTGTTTGGTTTACTTCAAATCACCCCTGAAACTTAAATTATTAAATAGAATGAGTGTATTGACTAGGGGTGAAAGTTATTAAACTCGAAAAGACCCAGAGAGGAGTCTCGCATTGTTTTCGAGAGATTTCTTTTGAGATTGAGTCTTTCAATCCCGATTTTTCAAAATTTTGGATGGAAAAGTAACCATGCTACTAATATAAAGTATGGCTACCTTTCCATCAAAACAAATTTCAAAAAATCAAGATAGAAAAACTTCATCTCAAAAAATCTCATGAGAACAATGCGAGATTTCTCTTGGTAAATTCGGAAAGACCCAGAGGGATCTTTCCAATTTTAATAACTTTCGCCCTTAGCTGGGACTCCCACTTCTTCTATTTAGAAGATAATCGATAATGCCCTCCCCCATGCAGTGTACTAATTAGCTATGAAAGATAGATATATATGCAGCCTCTCGATGCACAGTTAATCCAATTTATCATTAGGATAGCATTACCTTTAAAGGTAAGACCTCCTTATTCACTTTGCATATAAAGCTCACAATCCACCAGAATGGTTCCCCCATTTTCCTACAACAGCAGCAGGAAACCACCTCCACTTCTTTCTTGGGAAAATGCTCTAAAATGAGCCCCTCCTATACCTCTTCTACTGATTGTCTGAATCTCCATATAGTTCTCTGTGAA
>WMED01016085.1:0-13426 GCA_019650415.1 Pipa parva
CCCCCCCCCACACACTGTGCTGCCTGCCCCCCGCACACACTGTGCTGCCTGCCCCAAACCCCCTCCCCCCTTACCTTTTACACGGCCGTCTCAGTGTGCTGTAAAGCACACTATTCACACAGCGCTCCTCTCTTCCTCTCTCAACGCTTACTGATGATGTCTCATAACATCATTAGTATGCGCTGGGGGAGGGAGGAAGATAGGAGCGCTGTGTGAACAGTGTGCTTTACAGCACACTGAGCCGGCCGTGTAAGAGGTAAGGAGAGGGGGGGGGGTTGCAGCTGCTTCTACCGGCCCGGCGCTGGGGGCCGGGTAAATGGCCTCGGGGGGCCGCATCCGGCCCGCGGGCCGTAGTTTGGGGACCCCTGCTCTAAACCATTAAGATGTACAAGTCACATTGCGTGATGGTCAGCTTCATACATCTCTTTACAAGAAAAATACAGATAGAAATCACCTGTTACAGGCCTCTAGTTTTCACAACCCACACTTAATATCAGCAATCCCTAAGGGCCTGTTTTTAAGAGCACGTAGAATTTCTTCTACTCAATCTGCTTTTGATTTATCAGCACAAAACATTGTTTTGTAATTTTTTACAAAAGAGGGAATGTTTTAAATATATGACAAAGGACCTACCATGAAGTGAATAAAATATCTAGAACATCTCCACTATCTAAATCCCTTAATAAACATTCTGCTAGGATTCCCATGGTCTCCAAATACTGTAAGTGGTCTAGGAATATAGAAACTATTGTTAAGAGATTTTGGCCTGTATTGCAACAGAATATGGATCATGGCCAACTCTTTAGTGACCGCTCACTTTTTAGCTACCAGAGGGGATCTACACTTAGGGACATACTTTGTCCTAGTGAGGATTGCCCACCCACTTCCAAAACAGTTAAAAAAAATTAGTACCTTTCCCTGCTACAATTGTAACTGCTGTAACTTTGTTATTTTAGATGACAGCGTATATCACCCCACAAATGGTAATGCCATCAAATAAAAAATGTTAGCCACATGTAATACAGCTAATGTGATCTATTACCTTAAGTTTAGGAGACGTAGGTCAAACACCTAGACCAGTGGTTTTTAACCAGGGTTCTATTGAACCCTAGGGGTTCGGTGAGTCAGTCTCAGGGGTTCGGCGGAGCCTCCGCCACAAGAGGTCAAGACATGGAGGTCAAGTGATTTATCACTAAAGAAGGGTTCGGTGAATGTGCATATGAAACTGGTGGGTTCCGTACCTCAAACAATGTTAAGAACCACTGATCTAGACCCATTAAAGACCATATCCAAGAACACAAAGCTAACATTAAAAATCCCCTTAGTGACACTGCAGTCGCTAGACATTTCCATCAAGTAAACCATCAGGCACACACATTAAAGTGGCAGGTACTAGAGGTTGTTCATTTGCCACCCAGAGGGGGTAACCTAACAAAACTATTACTACAAAAGGAAGCAAGGTGGATAAAAAAAATGAATGTTCTCACACCCCAGGGGCTCAATGAAAGTTAGTCTGTGAAAGCATTTTAATAACAGAGTGTTATTAATTATTTATAGGTTTTAACCCTGTATTGTTGTAATTTATAACTTTCTATTCCTTTGCTATATGGTTATTGTTAATCTGCAGATGCATGCTATCTTCAGTACAATGTTTTGTACAAATGACATTTCTATGCATACATGTTTCAATATTTTGACACCCTGTGATAGGCTTTTTGTAAGCAATTTAACTTATCAAAGCTTTTATTATGCAATTTTCTAAGAGATTGTACAGTATATGGACTTTAACCTAGTAGGTGTAGGCTCTGATACCTTCAGCAGTTCCCTCCAATCACATTTATGGGTGGGAATTTTGTACATGGGAGTGGTTATGTTTTTCCTTTAAATTGTCTGTGGTTCTTGATGCATATCACATTTGATAAAGGGTTCTTACCCGAAACATGTCATGTGCAATAAATAGGTAGTTTTTACTACCATCACCTGCAATCAGTCAATCTCTTTTTTTTACTTTTATAAAATGCAATGGATACCTGCATACTTACACAAATACACGCACACATATGCCCTCACATACATATATACACATACACGCATGCACACACACACGCTCAATATCGCACTCAATATACAGGCACATGCACACAAGTATTCGCCCCATAAGGATCATTCCTAGTTATAACAATCTTTACTACTCATTTAAAAGAACAACAACAAAAATGCTAAAAAACCCCACGACCCGCTGACTTTAAATGATAACCACAATCATCTGTCAGGCAGTTGTTTCGACAGTTTACTGTGTCAGATAGTATTTTGTCCCATTTTCAATTGCATGCGTTACCAATGCCCTAAGCCAAATATAATATTCAGGGGCAGTAAGTAAACTAGACCACTAGTGTAGCCTTTAACTCATGCCCTGTGTTTCACTGAGCCAGTTCTGATTTCTGCATTAAAGTCTCTGTGATTTTCACTTCCAATGTTTACAGCACTTTGGCCTGCATAGGAGATTCCTCTGATATCAGCAATTAAAGCTACGACTACTCTCCTTTCATACTGTATGATTGCTTGCTCCAAATATTTCTTAACTTGTCTCAACAGAAATCTTTAGTCTAACCAACCCCTGTGCAAAGCTGGAATAACTGGAAATGCTTTTACAAAATCCAGCTCATCTTTTATCCCATGCTATACATTTACAGTTGTTTTTCCCGACCCAAAATCTATACAAGATCATCATCTTTAAAAACAAACAAAACAAAAAAAAACTTCAGCAGTTGTTTTTAATGAAAAATTCCCAGGATGGAATGTTACTTTTAAATACATAGTAAACCCACTAAAACCAATAACTGAATCTCATTTTGTCACATGATTATTGCAACATTTGTATCCCAGCAACTACATTTGCATAAATAACTGATAAAGCCAATATTTGTAAGTTTAAACTGTCAGATGGAAAGCCTGGGGGGCATATTTAACGCTCGATAGAATCTCTACGCCTCTAAACTTTCCCAAAAACATCACAAACATTTTGGGCTTGAAAAATAAAATGTATTCAAAGGCTGTTCAAAATGTGTTTATTTATTTTTCCTGTTTTATTCCTTTTCTGGTATAATCCATAGTTTCCTATAAAATATGGAAAGTTGTAAGATGGATTTTAACATTTTGTAACAAATTGCATTGAAATAAAAGTGCAAAAATAATTTTTGGTTTTCTTTCCAATCTTATATAAATACTCTAAAATATATTAAGAAATAGGTGAAACACATTGCTTAAAGTATAGCTGTCACCACTTTATTCCACTTTGCCCACTAGACACATGGACACATTTCATCTTTTCACCTGGGAAATGCTGAACTGTGATGATCCTACCAATGAAATTCTTTTGGTGAGAGTAAAACAAATCTGTTATTTGTGTTGGTGATTTCTTTACCTGAGAAGACTTTTTAAGGTTGAAATTTAATAGTCGGAAAGACTGCTCTCGGTTCTTTCCGAGTTTATCTTGCGAGATCTCGCATTGTTCTCGTGAGATCTTTTTTATTTTTCAATTTCGAGTTTTTCAATTTCGATTTTTAAATAAATAGTTAGCCATACTACTAATGTAAAATATGGCTACCTTTCCATTGAAAAAATTGAAAAATTGAGATAGAAAAACTCGAGATTGAAAAAAAAAAAATCACATGGTAATCTCGTGAGAACAATGCGAGATCTCGTGCAATAAACAAGAGCAGTCTTTCGATTTTATTCAATTTTTTTTCCCATGCGTGCAAAAAATATCACCTCTTAAAAACAGAAAACATATGATCTACTGGGCAAACAATAAATACATCAAGTGGAGAAACAAGAGCTCGTTCCTGGATAGATAGAATCCACTAGGTGGTACATTTTCCCCAAAGAAGCCTCTGTGCTTTTCAAACTGAGGAATCTTTTTTTTATTATTATTATTAAAAAAAAAAATAGTAAAAAGAAGCATAATTATGATTCTAGTTATATTTAAAATTGAAATTGCAGTAGAATTTAGAAATTGAGGCAACTATTTACAGTTATATCAGGGAACATACCGTGCATACCCATTACTCTGCTGTCTACCAAAAGCCTGCTATTCACATTTTTAACTGAATATCCAGCCCTCGAGATGAATGAGTTAATCTAAGGCAAGAATTTCTTTTGGCTCCCCAGGTTAGATGAGCAGTGACCAACTGTCCTAAGGCACATTCCGCATTAAGAAGATACCCCTCCTTGTACCCAGGAGGCAGTTAGGAGACGTGCATGTAGACAACTATTTTTTAACAAGCAAATAACTAAACAAATGCTACCTCTCAGAGTCTTACAACAACACATATTCAGAAAAACTGGCTTTTTTTTCTGCAGAGTAAAAACTATTTAATATTCCCCAGAAGCCCTAGTACACTCGTAGAGATAAGGGATTGATATTACAGTTTATTCATCCAGCAGTAAAATCATTACCAGAAGGAACGAGTGTATGACACATGACAGCAACAACAGCAAATAGGATATTCACAAAAACAGCATCAGCGCCACATGGGCATATAGTGCAGCAAAACGTTCAGATTATTATAACTTGTGCATCATTTGAAAAAGAAATTGCTCAGAAAGTTTGGATTCTATCATAAACTGCTTTCTAAATGTTTAAACCGTGACAGTGGGCAAGTTGGGTACTTAGAGCAGATGTCAGGATGGTCATCAAGTGCATCTTTTCTACCTTGGAAGGCTTTAGTGAATAAAGTTTGGGGAGAGGTACTTACATTTAGTTTGGGGCAATCTCAGATGGAGACAAAGGGTCCCAGAGAACCAGAAGATCAGTACAGTAGAGTATAGCTGTTTGTGTGCAAGGCTCTTGGTGTGCTATGAATCTGGCACTTGTTTTGAACCACTGCCTCACACCACACCAGTTCCCTCCCCTTCTCTCCTTGAAGTATGAGGTCACAAACAAACTGGGTGGGGAAAGAAATAGAATCCACTCTGTCTGTAAAAAGTGAGTTAAAAAACATTTGAAGAGGGGATCTTTCCCACCCCCACGACAGCTTTCAAATTTGAAAAATGCACACACATGTCTCCTTTAAGCTTGTAGGATCTGTGCCTGAACCAGCTCTGATGCCAAGCTCCACCCGTCTAATGCAAAACACTGCAATTCAATCCCTGACTTTTCATGTTTGTTTTTAGTTAAGCCACAACCTACAAAGAGATCTTATACATGCATATATGAATACTGCTAATCTTGCTCATTAAGAGAGAGTTCATTGTCTCCATATGATGATGTATATGTACAATAACCAGACATACTAACGATCCAGGTAGAGTTTGCATACGTTTTCCACGTGTCGTTTAAACAAAGGCTAACTTTGTGCTTTATACTATGCCAAAACAAACAGACATTCACTAGAACTACTGCTGCTTGCTAAAGGGCAGTCTTTCAGTAAGCAGATCCCTCCATATTATTTCTTTATTTCAGAAATAACTTAGTAAAAGACAGTGGGCACCATTATCATGACCCACAAAAAAATTAAATGAACCTTTTTCATCTTGTGTAGATGTTCAATTAGTATTTATTAAACAAATTAGGAGTTGTTATTAAATGGTTGTTATTTCACCTTAACCTAAAATGAGATCGTCTCTAGAAATACTGGTAAATGCTTCATACGTATTGAGGCCGGCATGGTTTTGATAACTGAAGCAGCATTTGGTTATTTATTACAGCATTGGATTTTTTTTGCTGATTTTAATGCATCTCATTTTTGTTAAGGGATAAATACAACAATGTCATTAATAACTATTTCCACTTAGATTGTAAGCTCCTTGGGGCAGGGACCTCCAACCTCTTGTGTCAATCACAACTTAGCACTTAATTTGATGTACCCTTGTGATATTTTACTTGTATTGTTTAATGCACTTTTCCCTTGTCTGTATTGTACTTGTATCGCTGAATTGTACAGCGCTGCGTAAATTTGTGGCGCTTTATAAATAAAATTATACATACAATACTGCAGAATTCAACTGAACTGGAATAAAGTGTGAATCTTTCATCATTACAAAACCAACCATTGCCATGGATATAAAGCTACAACTAGCACAATGTAGAAACAGTGTATGTATAATATGGGAACAGAATCAAAAATAATAAAGTCTATAAGCTGTAGAAATTGCGAAGAGCAATGAATACCATTCAGCATGTGTCACTGGTTCACCTAAATATCCTCTTAAACTGTAACTTGACAAGAGTGTTTGTATTCATTTGTTTCCCAACACATTGTACGGAGCTGCTGGAAGTTTGGCACTTTATAAAGAGAATGTAATGATAAATAATAACAATGACACTGTGGTTGTATAACCCCATCCCGGAACACTAGAGACATATGTAGGAAATGATCGTGTGGTCAGCTCCCTTTCTATTGTCATGTTGTATTTAATAAAGAGAAGAATGCACAGGAAAGAATTTACCCCGGTCACTTTTACCTTTTCATTGTAAATATTTGCCACAAATGGGTTCACTGCTCCTGGCCTGTCACTTTATATTACATCCTATAGGACAGTTGTCAAAATTAAAAAAACACAATCAGAAAACTACCTAGAAAAGAGTTAAAATAAGCTGAAATATTTCAAATACAGAAACACTCATTTACTTTTTCAGTTTTCTACAATCTGACTTTTTTCTTTTCTCTCCTCTGTCAATAGTTGAGAAATGAAAAAAAAAAAAGATTGGCTAAAAGAATGAAAAAAAAGGGAAAAGCAAGATTTTACTATTCAATAAATGTGCCCCATAGATAAAGGATCAGATCCAGATTCCATCAGAATCTTTCTAGATCATGATTTAAGGCAGCGGTTCTCAACCTACCTTAGGCTGTGACCCAAGTGATGACGTCATCAGGCCGAGTCGTATCTGTGTGTTGGGCGGACCCGCCTGTAAACAAATAGAGGAGTGGCGGTTTGCAAGGTCTTAGGCGACCCCCGTGAGAGCGTCGTTCAATCCCGAAAGGGGTCGCGACCCACAGGTTGAGAACCACTGATCTAAGGGGTCTTGTTGGAAGGGTCACACAATAACAGAAAAGTATCAGGGTAACTGAGTAACAAATACAGTGTCAATTTGTGTGAATGTTACAAAACAAAGAGGCCTAATAACTTGCCCAGATGTGGTAATAAAGTAAAACATTCACAGTTTTCTACATA
Source organism: Pipa parva (assembly GCA_019650415.1). Lineage (NCBI taxonomy): Eukaryota > Metazoa > Chordata > Amphibia > Anura > Pipidae > Pipa > Pipa parva. The sequence continues at coordinate 7,177 of WMED01016085.1, forward strand.
CAATGTGGATGAAAAGAACTCCCAAGGTTGCTGAACTGCTAATTTCTAATGTTCAAATTCTATAGAGTAGCCACTATAATAAATTTTGTGATTTCACACCTAAAAAGTAAACTTATTAAAATAGAAATCCAAATCACCCAGGTGGAAACATTTCTCGTTGCTCTGTCTATTTCCTCCTAGCCAGCTGGAAATCATTTGAATATATTGTTTCTAATGTATTTGCAGAGATAGCATCCAACTTAAAAATGACAACACCATAATTCAGTATGGAGGAATCTATATGAAGAATTGTGTAGGTATTTGGAAAAAAACAAATCTGAACTAATGTACAAACGTAAGTAAAATGATGTAATTAAAACTAGGGTGAGTGTTTTACATGTGAATGCAATGACAACACATTTCAGACTGAACTGTACAGGAAGCCAAACAATCACAATGGTTACCATTTCCAGTTTCACCTCCCCTAATGGCTAGCCAACATTCCAAAGGGTCAATTAGGAAACTGTACTGAGAAAGGGAAATACTGTGAACATGTAGAAGTGTTATTAGGGTAACTGAGAATGAACTTTAGAAAGCACAAACCTGTACTGGAGAAGCATACGCTGTGATACAAATAGATAAAACTAGCCAACAGATAGTTCCCTTTATTACAGAACATAAGGATAATAGAGCTCAGGAACAATATTGTGGAATATTGACACATTTTCTATAAGGATTCTTTACTAAATACTCTAAGTTGGGTGAAATTTATTAAAGCTGGAAAGACTGGCGGTCTTCTCTTTACTGAGAGAAATCTCATTTTGTTCTCTTGAGATTTCATTCGAAATTGAGTTTTTTGATCTGTACCCGGCGCGGTCTATCCGACTTTAATACATTTCGCCCTTTAATTATAATAATAGGAACATGATAGTAAATGATATGTTAGTGCATAGCCATTTACATCTGATCAAAACTGGAGGCTGGGTTTTTCTCAAAAGGACCAGTAATGACAGAAAAAAAAAAAAAATGAAAATTTTAAAATATTTTTAGTGGTATATGTTATTTGAAAATTCATTTACTTTCCCTTAATTGTGTTTTCTGGTGCACTTCCTGAATAAGCATTATTTAAAGCCCCATGAAATCCTTGGTAACAGGTAGTTGTCTTGTTTTTGCTGATTGCAGGCACATTTTATCTATTGCATAGAGTAAAACAAATACAAGGCACCCATAGCAATAAAAATAAAGAAATTCTAGTTTAATTCAAATATAATGTAAGAATAACTGATATGATGATCCAAATGGGATTTTTTATGTTTTTGGCATTAATGGCCCTTTAAAGGAGAACTATAGTCAGATTACATCTTTACATAAACAGTACTATATCTTAGTGAGAAGTGTTTCTTCCCAGTTGTTGTTTCATGTGATGCAAAATGATTGATTAGGCGGTACTGATAAACTCCTGCACCAGGAAATGTGTGTGTAATGTGTACTGGCCAGTTTTCCATGAAAAAGTACCCTCACCTGCACATTTTTGCCCTACTTACTACTTAGCACATGTGCACAGGTCAGCTTTCCCTTTGTAATCTCCTGCATTCCAACTTAATTTATGCGGCCAAAAGGTCAGCACACTGCTTAACCAATAGCAGTCAGGAAGTTTTTTCTTCTCGTGTTCCCTGACTTGCAGAAAAGAAAGAGGAGGGGGAACAGGGAGAGGAAAATGCCAGGTCTCAGGAAAACTAATTAAGGGAAACAAACTGCAAGTCTTATTTCTTCCCTAAACGTTTTAACTATTTGTGTCAGCAATTGGCTTAGTATAAAGGAGTTTTATATGTATGCATGCAGTTATATCAGCGCTATAGTGCCCCTTTAAGCATTTTGTATTGTGTTTGCTTCCTCCTCCCTTCGTTTTAGTTCTTGCTAAAACTGTCTGACTACACTTGGTGAAATCATTAATGAGGATGTTAGAACGGTGTTAGAACGGTAACATCAGTGATGTGTGCAGGATTATGAGAGGCTTCTAAGATTCTGTAATTTTAGTTAAGATAGCAAAATTTTCCATATTTAAATCATTAGAAATAATTCCCTCTGGATACTCAATCCAATAATTACCCAGCATTCTAAACCACAAACCTTAATTAATGTAAGCTTAACAAGATGGCTTGGAATAGCACAGAAATGCTGCGATAATGCATGGAAATTATTTTTTATTTTTTCAATACAAGTTTTCTTTTAGAATTTTTTTTAATTAAAGAAAAAAAATGAAAAATCATTAAAAAAAACATTTGGGCAAAACCAGCTGAAAAAAAGCCATCAAACTATTACACCTTTTGTAAATACCCCCCTTAATATTATAATGTTTTATTTTCTCTTTTTAATATGCAGTAGAAATTAGCTTTTGACACTAGTTAGTATTTTTTTGTTCATTTTTTATACAGCGCTACTATATTATGCAGCGCTTTACAGAGATTCATCATTCACTTCAGTCCCTGCCCCGTGGAGCTTACAATCTAGTTTTCCTATTCAGTCACACACAGATGTAACTGATTATATTAATCTATATACAGTAAGACCTCTGTTTCATTATCTGAATCCTAAGACAGGTCGCTATCTCTCTCTATTGCATAGATCCTCCAGTATAACAGCCATGAACTTTATATCACAGACAGAAAGCCAGACCTGAGAAAGTTGTAGCACACAGACACAGAAAGTGCTACTCTGTCACCTCCATTGGGATAATCTCCCGCTCTGAACAAAATGTTACAGTGGAAACAGTGATGTCTGGGATTCTACATAAAGACTCAGGGGTAGTTTTTAGCCTTCCAGAAGCCTGAAATTTGCTCTATATATACATATATATGCTTCTGACTGTGCTCACTGCCCAGGCTTGCCATACATACATGGGTAGCTGGGGGTTTGTGGAGGTATTTTGGGATACTGGGCAGATGTTCACAAGATGACAGGCTACTCCAAGAAACAGCTCTTTAGACTTAGAATCAAACAATTGTCCTGAAAAACTCATGGCATCATTGATTCTTTATGTGAAGATCAGTTTTCCAGCTAGTAATGTTTAAGCTAAAGTCACACAAGAAAGGTGTCTGCAGCCATATTTCTTAGCTGTCTCCTGTAGTATAAAGCAGGTGAATGGGAATAAGTTTATTATTTATTTATTATAAGCCATTAGCCTTACAGCATTATTGGATGAAGAGGCCTTAATCGATTTCAGAATAATGTGAGGGATAAGAGAGATTAGCTAAACAGCAAAATACTAATGACCTTTTAAAAATATAATTGTATTAAATCCAGATCCCTCAGATGATAGGAGGAAACAAAGCATGATGTAATCATAGGTAAAGAAAGCTAATTATTGTCTGAAAAACGGGTATTTATGTGATGATACCTGCAAGTGCTGTATAGCCATATCATGTAACTAGTGTCAGACTGAGGCTCCAGACTGAGGCACCTTGAGCCCACCAGAGAAGCTGATTGGAAGGAGTCACAAACTACTAGCAAATGATGTCATATACACCAGAACTATCATAATAAATGATCACTTTTACAAGAAATTACAAAAGAGCCAATTGCCCAAGTGTCGGAAAAAAAAACTGTAAGGCTAATGGCACTGACTTCAAACTTGTTCCCATTCACCTGCTTTATACTACTGGAGACAGCTCAGAAATATGGCTGCAGACACCTTTCTTGTGGGACTTTAGCTTAAACATTACTAGCTGGAAAACTGCACATGTTTAAAGAGGTGCCTTCTGTCAACAGGCCTTGGTCCCCAATATTGGGGCCAACCAGGGTGATCAGCTGGTGCTTTGGTGGGCCAGGCTGACCCTGCACATTATAATTGAGTTAAGAAGAAGTAATTCTTCTTTTATCTTCTTTCTCTTTATGGGAAGAGCACAGTGCCACCACTGCAGAGACTTAAGACGGTCCTTGCTGGTGTTTGTGCCACAGACACAGCCCTATCCTGCACATGTGTAAGATGCACTGAGCCTATCAGCACTGCTTACACATCAGTGCCAGATCAGAGGGCTGAGGGGGCTGTTATTTATAATGCCATCTCCCCTTTTCAGGGATAGTGAAACAAAAAAAAAAAAAGAAATGCCCAAAGTGATTTTATAATTACTATACATGTAATATATGTTCACATAAACTCTAAATGCTTTATGAAATGAAATGATAAAATTGGGCTTTCTGGGGCAATTCATGAATAGCTCCATAGAAAACAAATGGATTGGGTGGGGTTTGTTTAACCCATACAATACAATAATGGCTGCAGTACACATACAATCTGGCTGCAATCATTAAAGGTACCAACAGGGTAAAAGTAATAAAATCCATGAATTCAGCTTCAAAAATAACATAAGTGCTGTGTTTAAATAATTGCCATGCCAACCCAAAGGGAATTTTTATTGGTATCTCTATAAGTTGTTTTACTATAGCTTCAGTCTTCTCTGTCCCATAATCCACTTTATTATTCTGCCAAGCAATACTATATTTATTCATTTATATAGCGATGATATATTAAGCAGAGCTTTACGGATATATCATTCACTTCAGTCCCTGCCCTGTCCTGCTTCGGAAAACAAATTTTTTTCGGGGGGTCCCTGGGACCCCCAAACCACCCACGATACCACCCAGGATTATTGAATACTAAGCCGCTATTTAAATCAGCCGCAGCTGCAAGCATCTATGATTTAGGAGAGCCACGATCCTCTCCTGTCTTTGCCTCCCTGATCGCAGCGCCCTGCAATTAAGCTTCGATAGTGGCATAGGCTTCAATGAGCACCAGGACAGGATTGTGATGAGCCGGCCTGCTTGCAGGGCGCTGCAATCATGGAGGCAAAGGCAGGAGAGGATTGTGGTCCCGCTGCTGTCATGGGGAGGGAGCTGATGGGAGAGGACGCAGATTATCGTTATGATAATCGTTATTGGATGCCGATAATCGACACGATTATTTCAAAAATCGGTTATCGATCCAATAACGATTATTGGTATCATCGCTTAACACTAATCAGGAGTGCTTATTGGGGGCAGTTTATGTGGTTCAAGTATGTGCACAGTCATTGTCAGACTAAGTGCTTTTTTTGTGGTGGTACGCGCCGGTACGGCGTACCGGAAAATCTGATGACTTATCAGGTCATTCAGACAGACAGTGGCTGGCTGTGTTAGTGCTGCGTTAGGAGCAGTACCGGCAAATATTTTTTTACAAAAAAAGCACTGGTCAGACTGGATTATGTCATACAGTGCTGGCCAAAAGTATTGGCACCCCTGCAATTCTGTCAGATAATACTCAATTTCTTCCATAAAATGATTGCAATCACAAATGCTTTGGTAATAATATCTTCATTTATTTTGCTTGCAATGAAAAAACACAAAAGAGATTGAAAAAAAAGGCCAAATCATTGATCATTTCACACAAAACTCCAAAAATGGGCCAGACAAAAGTATTGGCACCCTCAGCCTAATACTTGGTAGCACAACCTTTAGACAAAATAACTGCGAACAACTGCTTCCGGTAACCATCAATGAGTTTCTTACAATGCTCTGCTGGAATTTTAGACCATTCTTCTTTGGCACATTGCTCCAGGTCCCTGAGATTTGAAGGGTGCCTTCTCCAAACTGCCATTTTGAGATCTCTCCACAGGTGTTCTATGGGATTCAAGTCTGGACTCATTGCTGGCCACTTTAGAAGTCTTTAGAAGTGCTTTCTCTCAAACTATTTTCTAGTGCTTTTTGAAGTGTGTTTTGGGTCATTGTCCTGCTGGAAGACCCATGACCTCTGAGGGAGACCCAGCTTTCTCACACTGGGCCCTACATTATGCTGCAAAATTTGTTGGTAGACTTCAGACTTCATAATGCCATGCACACAGTCAAGCAGTCCAGTGTCAGAGGCAGCAAAGCAACCCCAAAACATCAGAGAACCTCCGCCATGTTTGATTGTTAGGACCGTGTTCCATAGAGTGTAAACTCTATGTTGATGCCTTTTTCCAAAAAGCTCTACTTTTTTTCATCTGACCAGAGAACATTCTTACAAAAAGTTTTTGGCTTTCTCAGGTAAGTTTTGGAAAACTCCAGCCTGGCTATTTTATGTCTCTGGTCAGAAGTGGGGTCTTCCTGGGTATCCTACCATAGAGTCCCTTTTCATTCAGATGCTGACGGATAGTACGGCTTGACACTGTTGTACCCTCGGACTGCAGGGCAACTAGAACTTGTTTGGATGTTAGTCGTGGTTCTTTATCCACCAATCTTTCATTGAAATTTCTCG
>WMED01016086.1:0-13426 GCA_019650415.1 Pipa parva
TTCATCCACACAATATGCCACTAACTGTATATAAGTGAATATTACATCCCTTTCTATGTCAGAGAATGCTTATTTAAAATATTAAAGACTATGGTTGATATTTACTAAGGCCAAAAAGTACGTTTTTTGCCTTTTTCGCACAATTTTCAACTGTATTTTGGCTGTTTCGAATACATACTTTTCGTCCTTAGTAAATTCCATTCATGGAACTATGCGATTTTTTTTTTTTTTAAATCATATATCATTTGTAAATATAAAACATTAAGATAGAGCTTTAGAACTATCACTAGTAATTAATTCTCATTATTGTAGCAATTTCACATCCTGAGTAAACTTCCGCGTCTCACAGAGTTAGAAGGGGAAGAAGTGTGTAATAAAATCTAGTATATAACAGGAATTACGGTCATTAACGTTCAGATAATATGAATGATATTACAATCCAGTATTGCTTTGCCTCAGGCTGGTGGACTTTGTTCTAGTTGAAACATTTAACATGACACATGTCTGGATATCAGCCATACAAACAAATATTATTGTGCCGCTTTGGGTCTTATCTACGTAGCAGGGTAAGTAAACAGTACAGGTTTATATTAAATATTTATTAATGGAATGTGTTTACATGCGCTGGAAAGCACACAAAAACAATAGTAACCAAAGACAGGTTTGGGGGTGGGTAGTGCTAAATGGGCAATTGCCCAGTGTCCCAAGTATTCAACTATGCCAGCATATACCCCCATGTCCTTGATACCCCCGGTTCTCCCCACATTCCCTACCTGATGGTTTCACCGCATGGGGGTGATGCTGATCCACTGTCCCCTCCCCCAGCAAGTTGAGAGGTATGTCAGTAAGTGGCGCCCTAATTTCAGTTTTACCCAGGGCTGTTTATAATGAATAATGGACAGATTATCCGTAATAATAGTCAGTAAGAAGGACCGTTTTGATTGGCAGATAAGAACCAATTGCCCACCCAAATCTGCATATTAGTGTTTAAAATGTGCGTCTCTTTGCCACTCTATGAGATAACACAGGCTTGTCAGTATAATAAGAGTAGGACAGACCAGGTTTCAAGCCCGTTGACTGTCGCTGAGTAACATACACTTGACTTAAGGACTAGGGTCTTGTTGAGCAGAGGAAAGTGCCATATATAAGCGAACAGAGAGGCATTAGCTACTCTGTAAAGAGTAGCTTGATGTGGCTGAGAAGATTGTTGTAGGTTTTTATTTTCATATTATGATGCAAAAATAAAAAGTAGTTTGCTTGACTTGGATATCAGCAGAAAGCTGTCATTCTATCTCCTCCATTTTCTAAGTTATTCAGAAGAAGATCCTGAAACCTGTTGGGTTTCACTGAAAATACCCTCAAGTTCTCCTGCCATGTCTAAAATGAGGTAGCTCCTCCCCTCCCCACATTAAACTCCACCCTCCCACCAAACCTCAGTCCTTTTAGTCCAGGGGTGGGCAATTATTTTCTCCATTGGGCCACATGAATGGTCTAGATGGCTCCAGAGGGAGGGTGGCATGTCTAGCATGGTGATGCCTACTGCAGTTGTCCACGCCCCCATTTTTAAATCCCCACATGGGCCAGTTTGGAGACATCTAAAGGGCTGGATGCAGCCCACAGGCCATAGTTTGCCCACCCCTGTTTTAGACCCTGAACCCCAGATTGACTTATTGTGTAGTTGTGCTCTCTATCTCTATGTTTCAATTTGTGTCATTAAGCTCCGACCCCAGTCATGTTTTAAAGGGAACTCAGGGGCAGAGGAACCCTAGAGCAGCGGTTCTCAACCTTGTTGAGACTGTGACCCCCTTTACTGACGACATTTGATGACGTCTGGGCCCAACGTCACCGCGCAGGAACCCTTATATAAAGGGCCCTGCGCTTTCTTCTGGCTTTGCAGCATGTTCGTGACCCCGGTGAGAGTGTTGTTCGACCCCCAAAGGGGTTGCAACCCACAGGTTGAGGACCGCTAGAGGTTCCCATGTAAGGAATCCAACTGAAGTATCTGTAGCGTCAATGTTATCCTTACTCAAAAGCTCCAAATTGCTATGGGAACACTCGGTAAAGCAGTCAATGTATCCCATTCATTTTCAATTAGAAAGTGAATGTTTTGTTCACTGGGTTCACTGGGTGCTCTGCTTCCTTCACTATATACAGTATATATATATATATATATATATATATATATATTTTTTTTTTTTTTTTTAAATTTTTTTATTTTAAAGACAGTTGCAGTCGCGTCTTTATAATTAGAATATTGTCACAGTCGCGAGTTTACTATGGAATATTGCAGCCGTCACAACTTTAAAAATTGTCGCGGTCTCCACTTTACAATGGGGAAATTGTTGCTATGGGAATCCGCTGTTTGAGAATTCGACAGTCGAATTTACGCCTTAGCGAATAACCCCCTTAAAGCACTGAGATCAGACTCCCCCATTGCAAAGTTATGAGCTCCCCCATCGGGAAAATATTTGTGGCTATTTTATCCATGAAGTTTTCTTACAGTCATCCCCTGGGAGATGTCATTACGCAGGATTTCAGATTTTATTTTTGAAAATGTACATCTTTAGTGGAAATTGCAAAGCACAGAGAGATCTTTTACTTTATGTCAAAACATTTAACTGAGTGGCTGTAAACAAATCTCTTTCTCTTTCAGGACCTTAGTTCATTTGCTATGCCTTTTTTGGATGGAGATGTGGATAATTCAGGCAAGAATTCTCAGCAGAAGGTAGGACATTTCATAACTCAATAATACCTTATTTGCTCTAGATCAGCGGTTCTCAACTTTTTGAGAACCGCAACCCCAGGCGCTGACATCACGGTGTGACGTTTCGCCCAAATGTCATCACGTGGTGACGTTCAGACGAAACGTCATAACGTACGCACATCACGTGGTGTTTTGGGCCGAAGTCACCCCGCAGGAACCCTTATAAGAAGGGTCCTGCAGGTGCTTCCGGGCTCAACAGCGGTTCTCGACCCCCGTGGGATGGTCGTGCGGCTCCCGCCGGGGTCGCGACCCACAGGTTGAGAACTGCTGCTCTAGATCCTTTTATTGGACTTTGCATTGTATTTGACCTATCAGTGTCCGGAACTGGGTAAGTACTATCGGCTTTCATTGAGCCATATTTTTTTTCCCCACTAGCGTATTATGCGCTGCGCGTAATACGCTAGTGTGAACCTAGCCTTAGTGGCAAGAAACGTAGGACACGAGTGACGCAATGGCTGCGAAGTTTCCAAACGAACTGTTGCTATTTATGTATTGTAATTCTTGGAATGTGAAAGTAAATACTTTTCCTTCAAAAACAGTGGCAGCCAGAGAAAAGAAGCGACACTGAATATTTACATGAATTTTGCCTTTTGTCTTACTTTTTATTTATGCTTTTATTTTTGTAATAAAATCTTTTATATTTTCACTCTTTTTTTTTGTTTGTTTCCCATGAGATTTTAGTTATATTGGGATATTGTGCCAAAAATGCTTGATTTTTTGTAAATGTATGATTATTGGATGGGCCAAAAGTCAAACCTCAAGGACAAAGTCGTCATGGAGGTCAAGGTTTCGTCCTCTTTTATTTTTCTCAGTTTGCCCCTTACACTGGGCTGGAAGGATTTTTGGCAATAAATACTCAGTAGAGACATTGTCCTTATACAAATACATGTGATTAAAAACATTTATATATATTTCTGTGTAAACAACATAGAATGAAAGAGATCTGTTGTGACTCGACACTTCCTGAATTTCTGTTCTTGCCAAAAATCACTTTTAAGAACATTTACAAACAAAAGTCACACGAGTGATCCTGAGATTAGGAATATTCAGTATATCAGTATTTACAGATAATTCCACCCTCTTCAATAATAACTCCTTACCTGCCATGGATTTATCTTCCAATCCGCTGCCATGATTAACTGTGTTCTTGAAACATAATGGGGGTTATTCACTAAAATCGGAATTGTTGCGTATAGGTGTGAATTCGCCAGCTAAAGACAGTCGCAATAGGCTGCTACTATCACAGTCACGTCTTTATAATGAGAATATTGTCGCAGTCGCAACTTTAGTATGGGAAAATTGTCACAATTGTCACTTTAGAAAATTGTCATGACTTTACAATGGGGAAATTGTCGCGGATTTGCTATGGGAATCCGCTGTTTCAGAATTCGACAGTCGAATTCGCACCTTAGTGAATAACCCCCTCAGTATTTAGCTTAACATAGTGTCCCCCCCCCACACTGTGTTTTCGCATAAGTGTTATGTTTGTTTGCCTTCATTACATCTCAAAGGGTTATTCACTATCATAAGAATAAGCCTAGCAAATTCACGGTCCATCGTGTCTCTGTTCTCCGACAAATACAAATTTGCTACATCTTATTTACTAAATGCCAGATTCCTTGGCGAAGAAGCGAATAGCGGCAGACTGTATTTGACATGTAGCCAGGCATAGTCCTTCAAACAATAGCAGAAGTGTAGTGATGCGTACTGATACTAATTTGCCCAAGCAATGTGACATCATCTTGATCAAAATGCTATAAATAGTCAGGATTGTCATAATTTGGTCACCACTATTGTCGCTGTATTAAATTCACCGACACTAGCAGAATTTGCTCATTAAGCAAACATGGAGAAGTGGTGAGTAGATGTGAATTCAGAGTTTTACGTGACTATTTGGCATCAGTCAATAAGGCCCTTGATGTCTACAGGAGGTGCAGGGAGTTGCAGTCCACCTTACACCCTTTTAAAGAAAGGCTAGCAGAGTTCCTGGGGAGAATACCATTCCATAGTTCCTGGCTTGATTTATATTCAGCTGTTTTTGAAGACTATGGCAATGAAAATCCTTAAAGCTTTGATCCAATTGAACAGAAGAAATCTGTACCCTAATTAAAACTCTTAACAATTGAACAGAAAAAACTCTCATCAGTAAAAAGGACTACAATAAAGTCTGCATTGTAAGATTTGATATGGCATTTGATTAGATCTTCCTCTTTTATTTAACTCTAAAGGAATGTGTATAGAATGCATCTTGGCTTTGATTGGAATGTCATTCTAAATATTGTGATTAAATGAATGTCTTTGGTAAGGTTTTGATTCAAATATAAGGGGGTTATTCACTAAGGTGCGAATTTGATTGTCAAATTCTCAAACAGCGAATTCCCATAGCAAATCCGCGACCACGGCAATTCCCCCATTGTAAAGTTGCGACTGCAACAATATTCTTATTATAAAGACGCGACTGCGACAGTAGCTGTCTATTGCGACTGTCTTTAGCTGGTGAATTCACACCTATAAGCAAAAATTCGGACTTTAGTCTGTAACCCTCTGATTCTGGGCTAGAATGTCCGGCAGATCATGAAATGCAAATGTTCACATTTTTGTGTTGTAGTTGTGACAAGGGCAGTCATACTGACAGTTACTTGTTACAGCTATGAGGACCTATTTTGGCCAATTAGGTTGCATGTACAATTAATTATTCATGTTGTTTGCGGATTCTTATTGTTCTGTATTAATAAGGAGATCTTCTGACAAGCACTAGTTTTAATCAGGATAATCCAGATGATGAAATGGGATTCTTCTATCATTAAAATGATTTAATTAGTCCAAGTCACAGACCTAGGAGAAATATACCTTCTGCGCTTAAACTTCTTTTCTTTTTAAATTTTATATACTATGAATTTACATTGTTACTGAATGTATGTTTTAGCTTTTCTTATGAAAATAAAAATGTTGCAATGCAGACAAATCTATACCATTAGACAAACATTTTTCCAAAGCTGATACTGAACTAATTTTTAGCATGTCATTTGCTGTGTAGAGTTGAAAAATCAATCACACACTAATTGCCATTTCTTATAGGGGTGAGAAACAGTATTTGATATTGTAAAGCTAAGCATGTACTTTGTTTTGCAGGTAGAAGAACCTAGCAGTACTGGAAGTCCATCAAGAAGTTTTTTTTCCAGAGGCCTTCAGAACCGGCCATCAAGTCCTTTATCTGCCCCAGTCAAAACAAAATGCAGCCCTGGGTCACCAAAAACTGTTTTTCCCTTTCCTTATCAGGAGTCGCCTCCGCGCTCACCTCGTAGGATGAGCTTCAGTGGCATCTTCAGATCTTCATCCAAAGATTCTTCATCCCCTAGTTCAAACCCATCTACCTCACCTGGGGGCATCAGATTCTTCACAAGGTCAAGAAAAGGTAAGATGTCTATATATTTAGTGTTGTAAAGCACATAATGGCTTGGATGTAGAAGAATCATGGATGGTCCATGAATTGACTGCAACAATACTTCTACATCCTACATTTTTACCATCTCCTAGAAAGATGCCAAGCTGTTTAAGATGATCATCATCAAAATAAATTCATTTTACACAAAAAAGGTTATTTTTTTAAATTTTTTTTTAGGTTTTGTAGGTACAATGGTGCTTTATAGGTTGTTTACTTTCAAAAATTACTGAAAGAAGTGCTCAGTAAAAGCTATAGCACAATGTATTGTTGGAATATCAATCTTTGCAACCCACCATGCAGTACTTGGTGTTCACAAAACCAGAACATCTATAACACACAGCAGTAGAATGATGGAGCTTTTCCTATCTTAGGTTAAACTTATTTCATCATGAACATTCTTTGGAAGAACCAAATGTTACTTATTACGCCAACTGATTATAAATAACAGCTGTTGTAAGCTAAAGGCACCTACAGTTTGAAAAAAATACCTGTCCATAATATAACTGATTGTCCTCTTAACTTAGTATAATTTGTTGCGTTCTAAAAATAATTTTTTAAGCTTCTTAAAACCGGGAGACATTCCAGTCATCTTCTAAGTGAACTAAACTCCAATATTGGATTCTCTTGGCCAGTGGGAAATCTCCAGTTACAGTTTTATAAGTCTATTCATGGTTCAACATATTTGCACCATTCACTCAGTTACTGAATCCTTCAGCAAAATATTCATTGAACACTCCCCTTTATCCATTTGCCCCCAGTGTTAATGTATTATAGTTAATCGGAGGTGTCACACCTTGTTGGTAACTGAATGCGCGCACACACAACTCTTAGTTACATATTGACTATTAGCATTATCTAATACCTGGCACATTTGAACCCTTATTTGCTCAGACTTCTCTATTGTGAGAGTTTACAACATCAATATTTACTCTCTGCATGTGAAGGAACAGTGTGTAAAGAACGAAATGTGTTATTAGAAAAGTTGGGTAGAAAGGTGAATCAGAGGAAAGAAAACATTATATAGTACATTATCGGCAGTACATCATCCAAAGATGAAATTTTATTATCAGGGTTATAACAGAGATAAGACATGAGAGAATTATAATACAGTAGTATTTTATCTAAGTAGATAATGGCACTTGTGGTTGATTTGGAAGTTGCATAGTTCTTTGTATTTTTCATACACAAGTTAATAATCATTTTATTACAAATAAAATGTTATAAAGTAGTCATTTATGAAAGACTGGAGAAGGATTTAATTGACTAAAGTCTTAAAGATATCAATTTTACCCCGGGTATCACCTGATTGCTTTTTTAGTGAACAACTTTTAATGCAGAAAATAGATGGTTGGTAGCCTTGAAAACCCCATGTGCTCCTATTGCAGCAGATAAGCTCATCTAATACAAATTTAATAAGCAGGTTTAACGGAAGCTGTGTAAGGGTACTGTAGGTATATATAAATGAATGGGTCATGGAAATCAAGTTAATGGAGCACTATTTAGATACAGGTCAGAGTGGAGGGTTCCTATTGTCTGGTTATTTCCATTTTTCTGAAAAGAAGTTTAAGAAAGTAATGTTTGCCCGGTCATATTGGTATAAATAACATATCCAATCTTTACTAGAAATATGTTCTTGGTTGGATGCCATTAAGAAGACCCTTTTGTGATACAATCAGATACAAGACAGATGAGTCAGTAGTTTAGGCTGAAGTGTTTGCAGATTAATATTATGAATAAAAGTCCAAGCTATAATGGTGCCACTGCTTTAGATAAAATGGCTTCAAAAGATATTCTTTAGCAAAGCTTTATTTATAACAGTCCTGAACAGAATAATGAGATTCAGCAAACACATGAAGAGTTCAGACTGTTTCCTTCTGTGCATCTAACCAGAAGTAATATTAAAATCACTTCTCTTTTTTTACTTTCTGATCCTGATTGTGGTTGGTATTTTTATTTCCCTTTTTGACTCACAGACAGAGCTCTTAGAAGTCATCTACAGTGATTGCAGAACTGAGTCTCCCGTACATGTAGGAACGTAGGTGTGCAATCTGCGCTGCGTGCTTGTCACCAATGTTGCTTCTGTTCAACCGTGTAACTAATATTATCTGGGGCTTTCTTACTAGAAAAATCATCTAAATCCAATTAAATCAATGACGAAAGCTAACTGAGCTCCTTTATTCTAGATCAGCAGTTCTCAACCTGGGGGACACGACCCCTTTTGGGGGTCAAATAACAATTTGCCAGGGGGTTGCCGAACACCCCTCGGGATTGTCGTGGAGTTTTGATACCCTTTATCCGCAACCGCAACAGTTTTAAAGTTTAAAATATTTCCATATGCAACAATATTCCCATATGATTATATAAATATTGTCTTGACTTAAAAATTGTTGCGGTTACGGATAAAGGGTCGCGGCAAAAAAAAAAAAGTTTGAGAACCACTGTTCTAGACTCATAATTTCCTCTAAAAATTGTTCTAATTCAGGGGTCAGCAACCTATGGCTCTTTTGATGGCTACATCTGGCTCTTTGACTGTAACGAGCGATGCTCACATGCAAGCACCGCTTGTTTCAGTCTGCCGGCTAATTGCCAGCAAACACTGTAGAGGGAGCTCTCTCAGCGCTTCTGTGTTGCTAGCCAATCTGGAGTCGATGACGTCACCTATCTGACATCACATATGACGTCAGCGGCTCTGGATTCAAAAGGGCTGAGCAGAGATGCATTATATGGCTCTCTCAGCCAAAAAGGTTACAGACCCCTGTTCTAATCAATGAAACAAATGTATCTCCTCACATGGCTAATGTTTATATAAACAAATGAGATGGGGCATTGGTCACTTTTTCAGTGTTTCCTAAACTAAACATGTGTGTACATCTAGAGCAGTGGTTCTCAACCTTTTTCCTCCGGCGGCCCCCGGGGCTGAAGTCATCGCGCTGCACGTGATGACGTTTCGGCCGAACGTCATCACATATGCGCGTCACGTGGTGACGTTCGGCCGAAATGTCATCATATCGCGCGTCACGTGGTGACGTTTAAGGCCGACGTCACCCCGCAGGAACCCTTATAGGAAGGGTTCCTGCGGACATTTCCGGGTACCGGAGCGGTTCTCGACCCCAGTGGGACGGCCTCACGACCCCCGCCGGGGTCGCGACCCACAGGTTGAGAACCGCTGATCTAGTGTATGTATGCATTGAGTTCTACTGATCTGGTGCATAACAGTGAATGCCCATTCATTTCATTATAATAAAGGGTATAGCTGGTTAAAGTCCATTTTGAAGGATCCCACAGGAATCTTCTTGATTCTACTGAAATCCCAAGATGAATTAATGTACAAATCACCAGCTTTGAAAATGATTCTACCTACCATGTTGAACGTTAGTGCCTTTTCCCCTTTATAACAGGAAACGAATGAGCATTTTGAAACACAGTATGAGAATATCCTTTTATCAGACAGTATAGATCACTCATCTTGGCCAGTGGTTAAAGGGGAACTAAAAGGGAAATGCTGCAGTAAGAGGGGAATCTGTGTATCTAGCACGATTCCTGGAAAACCCTAGGACATTTTTAATTAAATGCAATTTCAAAAACATATCATGCGGGTTAACCTAAACCCAAGCTTCCCCTTTAAAGTGCATACTGAAAGGGTTCTCTATGTAATTCTGTAGTGCTTCTGCTTCCTCCCCCCCACTTACACAATAAAACCAGGACTTAACAAGCCGATCTCAAACTGGTAATACAAACTACAGAAACGAAATTAACCCACTGCGGTTCTGCACAGTTATGGGGAAGCGTGCGTTTGACTCTGAGCTTGTTTATGGTGAAATTCTAAGGACACCTGATTTTTCATAAGAAACATTATTTGCAATTTTGTAACAATAGGAAAAAAATAAAATATTGTGAAGATGATGGTGACTTCTACACGGAATTGTGCTGATCTAAAAGACATTAGTTTTAACTTTGAACGAGCGCTGGAGTCTGGTATTGTATCTTTCCATCATTTTGTTTAAAGGAGACAATGTAAATGTAACTGTATATTTATTATATTAATGTCCATATACTATTGGTAATAGACAGGATTGATTACAAGGAAGGATAACGTAGCCAGTTTTCACACTTTTATTGTCACAGTTGTCGCCACATTAAAGTCCCCTACCCTACAACAAGTTATTTTTTACTTCCCTTTCTATGTGTCAGTATTCATAGGTCATGTTGCTCATTGGTCAATATATTTGAAATGATTTTTAAGTAAAGTTGCCCAATTCTAAACCAGAGACCTGCCATAAGCCCCTTAATTCATCACTTTGATCTAGCAAACTAAAACTGGCAAATTTGGAGTAGCACACCTTGGCAAATTCGTACTCCACCGCAATCAAAGTTACAAGAAGTTCGTGTTTGATGTATGTACAGTATGTATATTTTTATTTATAAAGCACCACAAGGTTACACAGCGCTGTACAATCCAACAATACAGTTATAATACAGACAAGAGTAAAGTGCGGAACAAAGAACAAGTGATGTAAAATACAGGCCTATAATCAAAGAAGATACAACACTCTAAGTGCCAGGCCATGATTGAAACAAGAGGATGGAGGTCCCTGCCCCATAGAACTTACAGTCTAAATAGGAGGAAGACATCGATAAACAGATAAGAGGGTAACAAGTGCAGTAGCATAAAGTGACAGTTCATTTAACTATAGGGGCCAATTAAATAAGAAAATAAAAAATATACAAATTGAATAAATAGTTGCATAAATATAAAATATAGACATGAAAACCAGTGCTAGTGCCCCAAGAGGTAAGATTTTAATTTAGATTTGAAGATACTGATGGATTGTTCTTGGGGGAGGTAGAGGGGTAGAGAATTCCAAAGGGGCAGTAAGAGAGATCAAAGCTCATGCTGTGACTGTAATCAACCGGCTCTGTATAAGGTAAGTATATTAACAGTTCTTTTTTATTTTTTTACTTTAGTTCTCCTTGAAGACAAGAACGGGCAGTTTTAGGGGGTTATTCACTAAAATCCAAATTGTTGCATAGAGGTGCGAATTTGCCAGATAAAGACAATCGCAATAGGCTGCTACTGTCGCAGTCACGTCTTTATAATGAGAATATTGTCGCAGTCACGACTTTATTATGGGAAAATTGTTGCAATCTTAACATTGAAAAATTGTCGTGACTTTACAATGGGGAAATTGTGGCGGATTTGCTATGGGAATCCGCTGTTTGCGAATTAAACAGTCAAATTTGCACCTTCGTGAATAACCCCCTAATTAGTGAGGGGTTCCTGAAGGAGGTTGCCTTGTGAAGAGTGGAAAAACTGTTAAATGTTATTATGATTTAAAAAAAAACAAAACAAACAAACTTCAGTGTAAAGATGTATTTTATGTCCCAGTGATAACATCGGAATAAGGGCAGTATTTGTAGATTATAAAGGCAATGGTGTGCCTGTAAGTAAACGTTTCTCTGCTGTAATTTATATTTAATTAGATGTATCCTTTAAGAAGCTCGGTTCTGCGTCATTTGTCTACGCCATCCACCTGTCACCAACATTCCAGGGTTATTGTTTTTTTAATAAACCTGCAAATTTATCATCGGGGTCTGGACGGTCTAAGCTTTGTAGCTGTTTCATAATCCGAGTTTCAAATTCATTTACTTGTGGCTTATCTTTAATATGGATTAATATGGTATCACTCATTCTGTGCCAGGGGTGTTATATAAAGTGCTGGATGACCTTCTCATGACATCCTACCATAGAATAAAAGCTTGTTCATCTCTCCACACCTACATATTTAAAGGTCAATCTAGGCTTAATGATATTAAAGAAAAAAAAACTGTGTTGTTATTGTTTAATAGGCTAGGGAAGCAATTATCTTTACATTACTCACTTGTGAAAACGATAACATTTTCTTCCCCTACAACTGGAAAACAGGGTGCAGAGTGGTGGTCCTATCTGCCAACGTTACCTGGAAAAGAAAGAGGGGGTTTATTGACTAAAGTCCGTTGCGTAAAGGTGGGAATTCACCATCTAAAAATGGTCGCAATTGACTGCTACTGTCGCTGACTTGTATCATGGGTGCAAGGTATATTTTGAGGAGGGGGATTATAACCATCCTTCCTGCCTTATGCCCCACCCCCACCCCAAAATGTAGCAGCACCTGTACCTTGCAGTCATGGTCGAATAAACAAGGTTATACACCTATATCTGCATATTGTGTGTGCCTATTCTTTCAAACAAGATATCTAAAGTTATAAAGTAACACATTCTTGTAAGATGAAAAAGTATTTTTCTTTTCATCGTCTTATGAGGTACTATAATATTGTTTTTTGTAATGTCTAGTTCCAATCTTAAGGTACTCATATAATATCCATTGTTTAAATAATTCAGGCTAACCTTTGTATATCACAAGGCCATTTAAATATATATTTTCTGATATTTAGAATATACTCACCATAACTGTATAATTGCGTACTGATAATCTAACACAACAATCCACTATACATGTCTTATGAGTAAATAACATAGGATGGCTTTGAGATGTTATTAATCACATTATGAATATAATACAAATTTAATACAATGGTGATATTATGTTTAATTCCCCCCCCCCCCATTTTTACTTAACCTTTATTCATTTCTCATTTGTACCAGTAGAGGTCCTCAAAATTCTTTTACCAAAGGAACACATTTTACGTAAATGATGTCACTAATTGATTTAACCAGTTGATTACACTATTTATACGCAACTCACTTCCTGTTTGTATCACTCCTGATGAAGGGACGTTTGTTCCCCCCCAAAACATTGGTTATTTGTGAAGATGGCACAATAAATACATTATTTTGTAGATTTTGTAGTATACTTGACACCTACCATTTTGTGTTTTTTCAGTAGCAATGCTATGATGTAATAAGGTAGTTGGTAGAAGACTATGGACTGCCCAATCACTGGTTAGCTTACACACAGGGAACAACCCTTCTAAATAGCAATGCTATGATGTAATAAATGAGTTGGTTGAAAACTACAGTACTGTATGATGTAGAAGATTATAATACAATAATGTATGATGTAGAAGACTACAGTACAGTAATGTAGGATGTAGAAGGGTACGGTACTGTAGGATGTAGAAGGGTACGGTATGGTACTGTATGATGTAGAAGGGTATGGTACTGTATGATGCAGAAGGGAACGGTACTGTAGGATGTAGAAGGGTACGGTACTGTAGGA
>WMED01016087.1:0-13426 GCA_019650415.1 Pipa parva
TGTGCACTACAATTAATATTAATTTATATGCCATTAATTTATATGATATTAATCACAGCTCTTAGGTGTTACCTCCCAGTGAGGCTTTTTAATTGTTAACAAAAACCCCAAGTTTTACTCTTGACTTATCCAAGGGTCATAGTAAATTTCATAATTGTTGACCCAAATACGGTAAATACGTCTTTCACAACATTTCATTTGCCATAAATGAAGTAACTATGGGAATTATTCACTAAGGTGCGAATTCGACTGTCGAATACACAAACCCATAGTAAAACCCCATTGTAATGTCGTGACAATTTTTTAATGTTAAGATTGCGACAATTTTCCCATAATAAAGTCGCGATTGCAAGAATGTTATTATAAAGATGCGACTGCGACAGTAGCAGCCTATAGCGACTGTCTTTATCTGGCGAATTCGCACCTATACGCAACAATTCGGACTTTAGTGAATAACCCCCTAAGTTTTTTCATCTTGTGGAGATTGAAATGTAATTCTATCTCATAATGACAGTCAATGCAATGTTCACATTTTTATATGACCTTTGTTTTCTCACCCCATGATTTTGGTAATAAACTGACCATGATAACATTATTGAATTCTATTAACTTGTAGGATATGAGAACCTATTTCAGCTTGCCTTAATACTTAAAGGGGGAACTCAAGCTCCTTGTATCCCTGGGTGATTCTTCAGGGGGAAGATTGGGGTTTTACTCTACAGCGCTGTGTCCTGCTCTCACTATCAAGCCGATCTCATCCATTCTGCCAAGCTTTGCAATCCTCTTTATTTCCTGCTTCCTGTTAAAACTCACTATTTAAAAATGCTTCTGAGCATGCTCACCTCAGTGAGTATGAACAGGAAGTGAAGTGATTTGCAGAACTTGACTGAGCAGAAGAGAGCAGTCTGGGGACCCGGGACAACTAATGGAAAAAAATGGTAAAATGGTAAAATAGTAAAAAAAAAGTGCTAAAATCTATACCTTTATTGTTTTTTGGGCATATCTCACCAATATATAGTTTTTTTGTGCCACAACATTTAGTTTCCTCTAACTAATTTTGTCACAGCTTATTGCATTCATCTTTCTGGTTTTGCCCTGTTTCTAATTAAAAAGTTTCTAAGCTCTCTCAAGCAATTCTGCTGAATTACTGTTTGCCGCTTCTGACTTGATTTAAACCACTATTTTAAATCTAGAAGTTGGTGGGGACTACCTTATGGAGTAGAAACAAATATTTTTAAACATTATTGTATCCACAGGTATAGGGCATTTACAAAGGACCTTCACCCCAAAAAACAGGGTTCCAAACTCAGACCCCTTACCCTACAAGCATGTATTGAGTGGGGTCTTTTATTTATAGGGCACCTACACATCAGGACAAGTTAGGAGGTATAGGTCATAGATAGGCCGTATTTGTTTAAATTTTTTTATTTTAAATCTTCACCTCACCACCACTGTTGGAATGTATGGAAGGGGGTCAATGGCTGATCCCTTCCTGGTTACTAATTCCTTTGGTGAGCTGTTGGGGAGTCTTGAAGTTTTACTTTAAATATCCTCCCTTCTATATTAGGCAACTAGCAGACCCATTCTTATATGCCCCATGTCTCTCTGGATGGGATGGGGATGTGGGGTCCACATCTGCATTCCCCACCAACTCTGTGACCAAGTTTATAACCCTGGGGTTCCACCAATTTGCGACACAGCTGCTTCACTTTGTTCGGGGCTGTTTTTACTGTTTCAAATCCATTTTTAAAAGAATATCCCCTATGAGTTGCACAGATAAAGTACTTCACATGACTGCATTATTTAGTCTGAAAGTTAGATTTTTTTCTATTAAGTTTTCTATCAATATATGGGAGACTAATGTTTTGATACATTGTAGTACATCTCCTAATATAGCCACAACTTACTCTAATAAAAACAGTAAAGCCACATTGACATGCAGATCACCTTAAGGGCAATAGTAGGTGCATTCATGTATTGTATATAATGTTAAAACAGAGGGACTTTTACATTCATTACAATGAATAAAGTCCCTGGTGTTTACTTCATTAGTGTTGATAAAACAGAAATGCAATGATATTTGCCACATTAAGGATTGGAGAAAAGTAGTAATAAAAATCTACAAATGTTTCAGCATTTTAAATGTGCTATCAGTATAAGCAACACTACAAGCCTATGCTTAATATGTTTGAAAAAATATTGTAAAAAAATATTTGGTGATTTGTGACTAGGGGTGAAATTTACTAAGGACGGATTTAATCCGCCCGATCGCAATTTTTACCGCACATGTGGGAAAAATACCGCTCATGCAAACAGAAATTAACTTCGGGCGATCGTTTCGCCCTTAGTAATTTTCACCCATGGTATGTCAACAGTTAAATATGTAATGTATAGATGTTTTTTAACTAGTCAAAAAGTCACTTGCAGTTAGTTACTGTAGGCTTTCCATTGACTTTTCTGCCCAAATATTTAATTTCTCTAAAGAGGATAAATCTTTATTTAAGGATTTCTGCGAATTTTCAAAACTCTACCAATCATTTAGCTTATCTTTATTCCTGATGCAGCTCTTTTACTTTAATTATGTGCCTTTCCTTCAAATACAATGATTAATGAACCTTGCAAAGGCAGGTGTTTTATCCTGTAATCACTTTTATTGCATATGGATTGAGAACAATAAACTGAATTTATGGATTTTGCGAATGAGTTAATTTAGAGTTGTCAGAACATAGGGGTTGAATTCTTCCATAATCAACATGTTTCCATTTTGATACACTCCAAAGAAGAAAAAAACAAAAAAAAAAAACTACCTTACGCTGTCATTGTTAGGGATGACATGGTTATTCAGATCTAAGTAAATGACTCTAAATGGGGGCTATTCACTAAGGTGCGAATTCAACTGTTGAATTCTCAAACAGTGGATTCCCATAGCAAATCCGCTACAATTTCCCCATTGTAAAGTCGCAACAATTTTCCCATAATAAAGTTGTGACAATTTTCCAATAATAAAGTCGCGACAATTTTCCAATAATAAAGTCGCGACTGCGACAATATTCTCATTATAAAAATGCAACTGCGACAGTAGCAGCGTATTGCAACTGTCTTTATCTGGCGAATTCGCACCTATACGCAACAATTCAGACTTTAGTGAATAGCCCCTAAGTTACACGTTCTGATTTATGATAAATTATCCATGTTTGAATAATAAACAGGGCCAGTCTGCATTGTTTTTTTTTTATTTTTTAATTTATCTCATAAAACAAAAGAATAAACATGAACAATAATGAGCTGAAGTTGGTATGATTAATACTCAGTAGATAGTTTTACATCAAGAATTATGCACATTCATTCCCTATTTGATTCTTAAATAAAAGATTTGTCTTAGGGGTTTTCGTTTAATTTTCCCTGTTGTTGATTCCAAATAGAATGTACAGTTCCTTTAGTTACTCAGTGACACAACTGCACTTATACACCTATGGTACATATTAGAATGTACAAATAGAATGTACAGTTCCTTTACTTACTCAGTTGATGCATATTTACTAAGATTATTTTGACCAAATCGATTGGTTTCACCCTGTTTTGCAGTCAATTTTTAGTGATTTTCCTGGTTTCTAAAGGATCAATAAATATGTCTTCCCGTTGAAATTTTTTTTTTTATCAATAATTATCAATCTGTTTACAGGGGAACATTTTGCAGGGTCCCTGCTGGGTGCTGCAGAAAAGGAGGGTGTATGAGTCTCTGTGGGTGTATGTGTGTGAATATTGTAGCAGATTGAGATAAAATGTCACTGATTTTTTTGTAAAATGGTGCATTGTAAAGTGGATGTGATGTGTATTATATGATATATATTCTGTTCTGGATGATATTGTGTGCAGCATACTTGAGCAGCATAGAGTATAGAGAAAGCCGCAGCCAGTTCTGGAAGAGTTGATCCAGAAATCTCTCCTGTCTCAGGTGAGTGTGAGTTACTAATTAATGGGACTTACAGAGAGTTTGTCTCTTAGTAAAAGTGGTTTACTCTTCCCCAGTTTGCTGGAGGGGAGATTCCACCCAGTGAGACATATTGCTCTGTGTTAAAAGGTACCTGAGGGTAGGAGACCTCTAGGTGTGCCCCAGGGCAAAAGGTGTCCTGCAGAGCTATTGTTATAGTGGTCAGGGCTAAGGCTTCCCTATTCCCTGTGGTGCTGCTGTGTTCCTAGCTGTGTTGCTATGGTTATGTGTAGAAAGACTGAAGGCTGCTGCTGGATAAAGACAGCTGTTTCCAGTATCAGATGCTGCTAAGAGGAGACCAGAGTATTGGTACACAGGTGTTGTGAGTTATGACTTTTTCTCAACATTAAATGTTACAGGAATAGTGTTTAATGGAAAACTGCTTCCAAACTGTCTGTCTGGGTGTTAAAGGGGCGGTTGCTGCTATACTTAGCAGTTTCCCTGGCTAAAACATGCTACCCACTCCCTAACCATTTGACTAGTTCCCCAGAATATATATGTGTGTGAGTCTGTGTGTATGTGTGTGAGTCCAGTGTCGGACTGTGGTATAATGGTGCACTAGGAGGCCATGAGCCATCAACAGAGGAGATTGGGTTGGCCTGTGCCAGGTGGGCTCTTTCAGTGGGTCAGTCCGATGTGTGTGTGTGTGTGTGTGTACATAGCACTCAGAAGATGTGATGATTGGAAGATTGTTTACTTCATCCGACAAAGATGTACTAGTAATTGTTCTATAATTAACGTATTGATACTTGATAATTAATCCTTTTGTTTGTGAAGTTTTTTTAAATTTTGCATATTAAAGGAGACCTAAAGTCAAAAAATAAAAAACAAGTGTTAAAATACCTTATACTGAACCGATTGATTACAGTCACAGCTTGAGCTGTGCTGTAATTAGCCGGCACCTGATGCTTCCCCTGACGCCTCCTGCACAGTGTGCTGGCTGATGGAGATGCCAGCACACAGCTCGTTATTCTTGCTACACCAGCTTCTACATCATCATGTTCATTGTGGAGAGCATTTTCATTGGCCCCCGCAATGAATGTGATGATGTTTAAATCCTTAAACACCCGAGGTGTAACAGGGTGGGAGGAGCTGCAGCAGCTGACTGCCAGTCATCCAGCACTGTGCAGGAGGCATTGGGGAAAGCATCAGGTTTGGTGGGTGGAGGCATGGCACTGTGGAGGGAATGGGCCCTGGTGCATGAGTACATATATATGTGTGTGTGTCTGTGTCTGTATCTGTGTAAGACTTTGTATATGTGTCTATGAGCCACACCTCACTAATAGTGTATGCTGCTCCCTGCACTCCAATCTCAATGGTACAATTTTACAGCTGACTATACCATTTCACTGTTTCCTTTGTTAGGCAGTGGGGCCTTAGGATTAGTTTCTCTGGTGGGCCCAACATGCCTCAGTTTGACGCTGAGGGGGAATAATGGGATTTGGCCAGTCAGAGGGTAGAGAATTGTTTTGATCCATTAAAATTGTTTTTTAACAGTTTAATACATATGAGAAAATAGGGATATCATTAAAGTAGGCTGTTTCTTCTGCATTTACTAGTTGAAAACATTTCAACTACAGAGTCACTTGAGGTAAGTTTAACATGTATGCATTTTGGTGTAACAATAGAATTAAGACACATAAGAATGATGTAGAGCAAAGTAATACATAGTCCATGTATTAGAAGTACATCCAGTTCAGCCTATTTTCCTGCAATGTTGATCCAGAGGAAGGCAAAAAAAGCATGAAGCAAAAGCCAAATATCTTCATATTAGGGAAAAAAGATCCTTCCCGACTCAAATATGGCAATCAGAATAAATTCCCTGGATCATGGTCCCACCTTCAGCTTTCTAGTACCTATAACTTGTAATGTTCCGACACTCAAGGTAGGCATGCAGGACTCTTTTGAATAAACATAGATCCACATATACACAGTAGAATCCATAAAAGATTTACTATTAGGAAAAATAAATGAGGCAGCAAAACACAATAAGGTAATAATAAAGGGAGACTTCAACTACTCAGATGTAAATTGGGAAACAGAAACCTGTAGATCCCATAAAGGAAACAGGTTTTTGTCAATAGCTAAACATTATTCTTTCTCAGCTGGTGCAGGAACCAACAAGAGGGGTGAAGGGGGCGCCACTAGACCTAGTATTATATAATAGACCTAATAGAATAACAAAGGTGTAGATGGAGGGGCACATAGGAAATAGTGACCATAATGTCATAGATTTCCAGATAAACTTTAATGGGATTTATTGACATGGGACCACTAAGACAGTTACTGTAAATACAGAAAGGCTACATTTAGTCAGATTAGAGATGCCCGTACTATCATTAACTGGGACAATGTTATCAATAATAAAAGTACAGATGGTAAATATGATATTTAAAAAAAAAAAATCTTGATTCATTGTAGGAGGTACATACCATATGGGAATAAAAGAGTTAGAAATAAATTAAAACCTATATGGATGAATAAAAATGTATTTTGGGTGGGGGGAATAACTGCCAAAAAAAAAAGTATAGAGTTCAAAATAAATGATGTAAAAAAAATAAATTAAAGCAATTAAGTTGGAGACTTAAAGATTCATTGCCCAACAGACTAAAATAAACACAAAAATGTTCTTTAATTACATAAATAATAAAAAGATTAAGGGGGTAATTCAGCTTCCAGTAGTCCGAACTTACCCTCCGATCCTTTGCCTCTGTTTGCACAGACTGTTATGCGCTCGCTGATGTGCTGCGCTGTGTATGTATTTACAGTGGTGGAATGGTGGATACTATGTGGAGATACTGATATTTTATCTATTTTGGCCCTATGGCCACTTCCTCAGCCCTTTACCACCCATGGTAGAACTGAAGAACCAGAAGTGCATCATTGTGACCTCACTTTCAGTTCTTCGTGTCACTGGAGTGCAGGAAAAAGTACGGTACCTCCTATGGCTTAAAAAATACCAATGAACTTATAAATGTTATCTTGTTCCCTGATCCTTAATGTTTCTTAACTTTAACGCAAAAAGACTACATTGTGTAGTAAATTAAAACGTTCCTTTTATATGGAAATATTGAGCAGAATATCTAAAAATATTATATGTATTTGCAATTGCACAAGATGGCAATGCATTATTTTGAAATACTTGTTTTTAGGATTCCACAGTGTCTAATTCCTCTAAGGGGCACAGTTACAGCAAAGCCAGATTGAAACAAATGTTCAACACATGCCTTTTAAGATTGCCAATAATTTCTGTTTACTTAATTTTCCTTACTTAATCATCCCAAGATATATGAATTTCTGTTGTGTATGTGATAACAGTATACTGGCCTAATTAAAAAAAAATTGCCAATATTTCAGGATTACTAAGAATATACTTTTATGTAGCAATTTACATTTTAGTTATAATTTCTAATCAGCGCAGGAAGCATACAGTCTGATAAAATATGAAACACTTTAATCAGACTGGTTTTAATTATATTCATACATTTCATTACGTTAAGAAACTTTAGATAGCAAACTATTTAATAACGTGCTAACCCTTAAAAAAATATATAAATACATTAAATTTGCATCTAGTTCTTATTTTAGGGCCAAATAATATAATTTAGAATTTAGGAATTCTATTTTTTTTTTAATTAAATTCTATATTAATAAAACTTTCATATTATAACAAGTAAAAAAAAAATGGGACTTTAGAAGAAGATAGCATCCAAATTTATCATAGCAGCAAGAATATCCTTAATAATTACGAGCAGTGCTTTCTATGTACACTTGGAATTTGCAAATGGTTACTTAATATGACTTGATCAGTTTCACACCATCTGCAGTTTATGGGTTTAAATATGTAAACATAATCATACTACCATCTGTCTAAAAATTAATTTTCTGACACCTTTTAATCAGTCTTTTGATCAGAACACTAATTTTACCCGCTAAAGCCAATTTAATTGCTAAGTTCTGAAATACAAGCTACATTTATAAGACTGTAATGATGAATTTTACATTTTTAAAATTCCATAGCAGGAAAGCCTTTCACTAGGAAAGGGAAGGATATATACAGTATATATATTATTGAAGAATGTGCTTTAGAATTGATGCACAAAGTAATACAAGCTTTTTGAGGTAAAAGAACTCCATGAATTTATTAAACTCGAAAAAGCCTTTTTGATGAAATTTTTTAAACTCTGAAAGACCACTCTGGGTCTTTCCGAGTTTACCAAGAGAAATCTCTCATTATTCTCCCGAGATTTCTTTCGAGATAGAGTTTTTTGGGTTTTTTTTTTGCTTTTTTATCCCAATTTTTTAAAATTTGCTATGAAAAGGTAATGTAAAATATGGCTACCTTTCCAAGAAAAATTCTGAAAATTGAGATCGGTAAACTCTATCTTGAGATCTCGAAAAATCTTGCGATAATAATACAAGATTTCTCTCGATAAGCTTGGAAAGACCCGGGGTTATTCACTAAAATCCGAATTGTTGCGTATAGGTGAAAATTCGCCAGCTAAATAAAGTTGCAATACTGTAGGCTGATACTGTCGCAGTCGCGACTTTATTATGGGAAAATTATCACAGTGATAACTTTAAAAAAATTGTCGCAACTCCCGACAAAACATGCATGGGGAAAATTTAGGAAGCTGCAAACAATTCCTTAATATGCACTGCAACAAAGGAAAGAGCATACAAAATAATATTCCGGTGGTATCTCACCCCATCCAAAATAGCAAAAATATATAAAATAAGCTCATTATCCCAATGCTTTAGAGGATGCTCTTATTCAGGCACCCTATACCATATTTGGTGGGAATGCAACATAGCACAAACATACTGGCAGGAAGTCGCAAAACTATTACAAAAGATATTTAACACTGAAATCCAGACAGACCCCATCACTTTCTTATTAGGCACCAAATTAGATACACTTCACTCCAAAGATGAACATAAATTGACAGCACACATACTAACAGCAGCAAGAACACTCCTAGCAGGCTACTGGTAAAAAACATACTTACCAGACCTATCCCTGCTCAGTCCCAAAGTCAACTGGATCGGCACAATGGAATTAATTAAAGCAAAACTACACGAACAAAGTTACAAGGAAGAATTATTGTGGCTCCCCTGGAACCGCTACTTGGAAACACACCTAAACCCTACAAACACTCCTGGAATCATACAATGAAGACAACTAAGGCAAATTTACTATCTCTACTCTCAACCCTCTCTGCTCCAACCTCTTACTGTACAGATCTATTTGAAAGACAACCTCCCTCTTCTCCTATGTCTTCAAATAGAAGATCCTCTCATTATTAGAGGACAAGAACAAAACCGGACATAACACACGCTGAAAACACATATGAAAATATGTCAAATATAATTAGTTATACTTGTATGCAATTGAAGCAAATCGTGTATCAAAAATATTATTTATCTTTTTTTTCTTCTTCATATATAAAATTGTAACAATAAGCTGTAAACGTTATGAACAATGACTTCTACTCATTGCAAGATGGCTTCAATAAAAAATTCAAATTAAAAAAAAAAATTGTTGCAACTTTACAATGACGAAATTGTAGTGGATTTGCTATTGTAATTTGACAGTAAAATTCGTACCTTCGTGAATAGCCCCCAGAGCGGTCTTTCAGAGTTTATTAACTTTCACTCTAAGTTTAGCAAACTTTTACTTTAATTGATATTGCACATGCATTTGATTTCCATACAACTCTATGGAAAGCAACATGTAGCTTAGTATACTTTATGTCTGATTGCTCTCTGACGCCTGACAAATCACATACAGTGCAATAGTAAGAGTTAAAAAGGCTGTCCATCTTGGAGTAAATTTCCAGTATATTATAGACAGAATCATTTCAACATTTTCAAATCCTTTATCTATTTGGAAAGAGTTTTGAATACAAAGTTAACTATTTAATAAACTGCATAAAAATAAAAAATAAATATCAAATTGACAGGGAGCAATAAATGTATTTCATACCCTGAACATTCCATTTTAAAGAAGGTCACCTATGGTAAAAGCAGAGTGCAAGACTGTACTGAAATATATTCAGACCTATATTATGTATTTCACACTTCTGTCTCTTAAAGGCAATGTTGACCTGTATGCCTAATACAGTTCTGAATATATTCCAGTACAGTATTCCACACTGATTTTTCCATAGATGTCCTATTTTAAAAGGGAATGTAGGCAGGGATTGTATTTGTGAATTTTTTTTTTTTTTTTGACTGGAATCTCAAGGTTATAGTTGCACCAGGTTTATCTGACCTGGGCATTGCTATCTTGCATGTTTAGGGGGTTATTGATCAAAGTGAGAATTCTCATTACTTTGGGGTGTTGTGGTCTAATTCTCAACTCCTTATTGACTAAACAGAGGATTCCCATAGCGTCTGTAACACAGGCACAGAGCAGTCTATAGTGTAATGTGCGACTGTCTTTAGCTGGCGAATTTGCCACATCGCAGAGTTTATGGAATACCTGAATAGGGGGAAGTGGCAAATTTACACCTTTACAAGACAATTGGGACTTTAGTCAATAACCCCCTAAATGTTATCATTGAAGACTTGATTTTGTCTCATATTAATAGATTACATAGGTCAGTCCAGCCTCCAACAGTATTTGATATGTACAATTGCAATGAAGAAAAGTGCTCCCAATTGCTCCACACAGAGCTCTATACACTTCCACAAGGGTTTTGCATCCAGAATTCTGTAAAAACAACAAGAAAACATCAGATTTCTTCAGAATTGTGTGAACTTCAGTGGGACAGTACAGGGCATACAGATATAATCTAGATATTTTAATAAAATGATTTAGGAGGCGGATAAGTAAGCATCTTTATTAGTTATTTGGGGAGAGGTAACTTTAGATCTTCTTTACGAAATTTCAGACTTGGGCACAGGTGTACCCCAGTAAGTACTTAACATAGTTTATTCAAGCATAAGACAGCAAGGCCTCATGAGAGAAAGTGACTAGGCTTCATGATGTTACTGGCCAGTTAGGATCATCAGTGGGTAGGAATGTTTGCCTCTCACTGTTAAATCTGTAGTTTTAAATATTTAAAAGCCAGAAAATTACGTCCATAAGAAATTAGTGTGCTATATACCAGACAATTATACCCAATGGGAATATGGGTTAACTGTCCTAGAGAAGACCCACATTTCGGCTGATTTAAGGAGTTTTCCATTAGTCAGAGGCCAAATAATGTTTGTTTATTTTACTAAAAACATATCTTTAGTATCCACAAATTTTTTTGTCATCCCAAATTACTACTACCTGCCTGTCATCCATGGGGGGATGGGTTGATGGTATATATTTCAGAGCACACAGTAACATCTAGGGACTCCTATTAAGATGCAGGTTTCCAAAGTAGGCATGGTTATATAAATGCACAAAGGGTATTATTTTCTCTTGTCCACTAATCTGTGAACAGAAGAAATATATCCTTTTATAATAATGATCTAAGTTTAGAATTGCCCATCTTCTTTCTCCTTGGCTATTTTCTTTCTAAAGACACTGATTGCAGATATATAAAAGGGGTAATTTTCTTTTAAAATTATCTATCTTTTTCAACCATAGAAACACATCATACTTAAGTAAAATTATTATTTCAGCCATTGCTGTAAGCTTGCTAGAGGTTTGCATTTACATTTTTTGCATATATTAAAATATACTAAATTATCACCTTCCCAGTATTTATTCAAAATTGTCGCACATAATTTTCATCTCTATATAGCATGCATTTGACACTCAGTGTGTTATGGTTAGAGGCAAAATTTTAACAATCATTACAACATGTTAGAATAGTGAATACATTAATTTAACTACTGTGCAATATTTCTATTATACTGTAGGTACAAACCTCAATGACCATGATTATAGTGCTTCTGGTAGGTTTTAGAATTTCTGTAATATTTCTTACTGGCTTATCATTTGTTATAACTGTAGAAAATGTGGTAGTCTCCTTTAAGCTAATCCTGTTTATAAATGAATTTCATTTTACTGAAAATATTTAGTCCCTTTCAGCCTGCAAGACATCTCCTTCTGGACCTCTAGATTTTGCATTATGTAAGCATATCATAAGTAGCTACCAGTTAATAGCACCTCTTTTATACAGTCTTACAGTTAGCTCCAACAGTATGTCTAGGTTTTCTGAATGTAGAGGAGTTGATCGTTTTATATTTTCAAGGGCGAAACTTATTAAACTTGGAAAGACTGCTCTTCGTCTTTCAGAGTTTATCTAGTGAAATCTCACAAAATTTTGATATCAATTTTTTCTATCTCGATATATAAATTTATTTTTTTAAAGGAAAGGTAGCCATATTTTATATTAGTAGCATGGCTACCTTTCCATCGAAAAATTTGAAAAACAGAGATCGAAAAACTCAATCTAGAAATCCTGAAAAAAATCTCGTGAGAACAATACAAGAATTCTCTCTGTAAACTCAGAAAGACCCAGGGGGTTATTCACTAAAGTACGAATTGTTGCGTATAGGTGCGAATTCGCCAGATAAAGACAGTCGCAATAGGTTGCTACTGTCGCAGTCGCGTCTTTATAATGAGAATATTGCCACAGTCGTGACTTTTTATTATGGGAAAATTGTCGCAATCTTAACTTTAAAAAATTGTCACGACTTTACAATGGGGAAATTGTAGCGGATTTGCTATGGGAATCCGCTGTTTGCAAATTCGACAGTCGAATTCGCACCTTAGTGAATAACCCCAGAGTTTAATAAATTTCACATTTAAGTGTTCCAAGTAGAGAACCGGTCAGTCATATTAGGAGCCTATGAATCTAAGTAGGGAAATGGTACCTGAGAGATTTCTTCATCCATTTTAATACAGATTTAGTTTAAACCTTATTCAGAGAGTCTTAAAGTATATGAAACCCCAGATATAAGTTCATACATTAGAATATTTACACTGTATTCCTGAATTGTATTTTGTGTTCTGGAGTTAGAATGTGACTTTAATAATATTTTTCCTCTGTGTGCAATAAATATGCCATTAAGACTGCCAGTCATCATGAGCGCAAATCCTTGAAAAGGAGTTATCTTGTTTTGCTTGGACCAAATGATAAATGTGAGATATTTATGATATGTACTTGCACCATAATTGTGTTACTTAGTTATATATACTGTAGGGATTCACTCACTTGCTGCTGTAATTCTTTCCCAATAAACGGGTATCCAGTCGGTTTCTTTTCTTAAGAAAATGCGTTTATTTACAATACAAATCCAATAAAAGGCAAAAATAAAGAAAATATAACTCCAGCCTGGCTTGGCACAATAATGACATCCAATGAACAGCAGGGAGATACCTAGTTTCCTTACTAGACGTATCTTTTTCCCACAACACGAACCTTTTAATCCGTAACTCACAATTCACACTGAGTCCCAGTAGTCTGCAACCTAAACACACTTTAGCAC
>WMED01016088.1:0-13425 GCA_019650415.1 Pipa parva
GAAAAAATAATAACAAAAATAAAATATATAAATCAAAATTACACTGATAAATAACCTTTATATATATTTTTTTCATTTGTCAATCGAGGCAGAAGGGAGCCACAACAAGGAGGCTGAAGAGTCACATGTGGCTCCAGAGCTGTGGTTTGCTACCCCTGGACTAGGAAGTATAGGTTTAATTGCTCTAGGTCTGAATGCACAGACTGGATAGAACAGTCCTTTCTTCAGTGAGACTCATTTTACAACACTTAAATCACTACTGAACAATGATGTGCAGAATTCCTGTCAAGTAAACATGGCGGCTACCATGGCATAGTAAGCTTCTTTTACTTAAAGGAACACTCCGACCAAAATTTAAAAAAACACAGTTGCTAATTTATGCTAATTACTAACTTTTAGTAAATACTTTTTTTTTCTCAAATTTGGCAAAAAAAAGTTCACTTTCTTACCTGTAAAGAAGTACTTTCCAGCACTTCCATGTTGTAGACTCCATCTTTATTCTCTGCCGGCATCCCGAGTCTGCACAATCCCCTCTGAGAAGCACAGCCTTCTCCAGCCGCGCTGACAGTGAAGGCCTGCACCGGCATTTCCTATGTCACAGGCAGAGAGTGCACGTCATCAAGAGGAGACACATTGATGATGTGCACGGTCTCCCATGTGACTATTAGGAAATACCAATGCGGGGCTTCACTGGGAGAGCGGCTGCAGAGGAAAGTGCACCTCAGAGGGACTGCCTGAACCAGACACAGTAGAGTCGCCGGCAGTGTCTGAAGATGGAGTCTGCAACACGGAAGTGCTGGACAGCACTTCTTTACATGTAAGAAAGTGAACTTTTTTGGCCAAAATTGAAAAAAAAAATCCATGTTTACTAAAAGTTAGTAATTAGCATAAATTACTAACTAGCCCCGTAGAGCTTACAATCTAAATATGGTAAAAATGCATAGAGGAGTCTAAGAGAGAGGCCTATTCTGTGCCTAAATATATTTCAGTTAAATGGAGAAAGCACACTATCCATATTGTGAGGGCTGCAGTTTGTTGTTGATTCCTTCCTCCTCATTTACTTGGAAATGATTAACTTGGAAGGTTGGTTCACTCGGTTCACTACATTTTGGTTATTCTTTTCTGAATGTTTGCCTCGATGCGAGTGCACACTGTTTCAACCTTGCTGTGAGGGATAATTAGAAGAACTCTTCTTACTTCTCTATATGTTCTACTTATCTTCCTCTTATCCATTTCACTTACTTGTTTTCTCTGTTTTAGGGATGCTGAGTAATGATGGAACCCCGGGTTGGGTTCTGGAATTATGGTTGGCACTTTACTCTCGTTATTTTGGCCCTAGTCCGGCGAACCTCTTCTGGAGACTGTAAAGGACAACGCATAGTGCTTCGCAGTGCCCCAGGCTATGTGAGCGATGGACCCGGGAACTATTCAGTTAATGGAAACTGCGAGTGGTTAATAGAAGGTATGTGAAACTGAGCTATGGAATCGGAATTAGATGGCAGGCTGGAAAAGAAGAAAATTATGTTAAAATATGGAAAGATTTTCAATTTCATGATTTACTCTGGAAATGGGTGTGGCTTTTACTTGCAGTTTAAGGATCAGTAACTCCAGAAAAAGGAAAAAAAAAGTTATTTGAAATTCATGTTAAAGGGCATGAAAAGTTTGAATAAAACATCATTTATATATATTTGATATGTACACATATAGAAAACCAACATAAACATTAAAATGTAAAATTGATTTTGGCATCAGTAGTACTTGCCTCTTGTTTAAACAGCCCTGCTCCCAAAGCCATTTTGTGCACAGGCACTTCCTGTATAGTGCTGATAAGCCCCGCCCATTTAGTAACATCACTCATTATTCAGAGAGCATGGTCTTGTGTGAAATTCCTTTACCTTCCCCTTGTATGCTCCCTGAGCATCTGCAGATGAAAGCTGTTTAACTACCTCTGTGGTCCACTGTGGAGAGAGTAAGTCAGGGGAAGGAGGGGGTGTGGCTACACACAGCAGGGAACTCATTCTCGGGGACAAGGCAGTTACAGGGGGATATAGAGCTCTGCTGAATTAAGAGGTGAGTCAGGAGTTTCTTCATCGTTATATTGCTTGACAATAGGTAAATGGGGCTCTCCTTATAGCCTGGGTTTACTTACCCTTTAACCGTATAGTACTAATAAACATGCATTATTTTGAATTTGTGTTTCTTCTTTGTAGTTGCAGTTATCTTTAAACTGTTAGTACGTCTAGTTTTATCATTTATATGATCCATATTTACGAAGTACCCTATGAAGCCCAATTTGTCTGCAACCAGCAGGGAGAGTCAGTGCAAACCAATAAAAATGAGAAATTCAACCAACTTCTTACAAAATAAGGAAATAAATAATTGTCATGTAGGTAGAAATGAATGTTTTATTGTTTGTGACAAGGAATATTTTATACCAGGAGCCTCCATGCCTGTTCTGCAGTCTTGGATCACCTAGCAGCATGCCCCAAGTTTTTGTCCCCTTCATTTCCCCCCTACACTGACATCACTGGCGCACAGCCATTTACAGGAATGTGGGCGGGGCACTGGTGGTATGACTTTTACATTTTTTGAGGATGTCACTGTTATACTTGGGAGATATGACTGCAGATTCTTTGGGTCAATGTGACATATGGTTATTTATTGCTTGTGCTTAAATTGTCTGAAAAAAACTCATGCAAAGGCAGGCAAACCTCGTCTCAATGGCGACTGCAGCGCAGAAACTGGTAACGCGGTTTACCGTGTAAAAATCAAGGGGGGAATTCAGCATTCAGCGAAGTGAGCTCCGAAGCCTTCGGCTCACTTCGCAGCTGGTATTATGCGCATACTGATGTCCTGCACGCGGACATCAGCATGCGCATTAAAGGGATTCCTGTCTCGGTGAGACCAAAAGAGTTGCCTCGCCGAGACGGGAATCACTTTAATGTGCATGCTGATGTCCGCGCGCAGGACCATCAGCATGCGCATAATATCATTTGCGAAGTGAGCCGAAGGCTTCGGAGCTCACGTCGCTGAATGCTGAATTCCCCCCTTACATCAGAGATGTTTTGTCTCTGTAAACTGCATCTGGAATTGAAACTACGAGCTTTGATTTGTCTGTATTTGGTTGTATATATTGTTTCTGCCATTTTCCTGCATGACGTGTGCCATTGTCATTCATTTCCAATAATGTCTCTCTATTTCATTCTGTAGCTCCCAACAGCAATTATCGCGTTCTGCTCAGCTTTCTGTTTATGGAAACGGAGTGTGCGTATGATTACCTCTTTGTTTATGATGGAGACTCCTATAGCGATCGATTGCTGGCCAGTCTTAGTGGAAGCAGCCTACCAACCACTCTCGAGGCCACCTCTGGCAAGGTATATATAATGTGTGTGTATATGTGTGTATATATATATAATCACTTTCCTTAAATTATGATGTATACTATTGTTAGACTGTTAAAAGTGATTTGAACATATTGGGCAATAATTAATAATAAAGCAATCTAATATTCTCAAATATCTTTAGGTTGTAATTCTGCATTGAAAGGACCAGTAACAACAACAACAACAAAAATTAAATCCCATTTGGATTAACACGGCAGTTATTTAAATACCGCACTTGTAAAATGTTATCTTTTAATGTTATTTTCATGAATGTTATTGCTTTCTGTCAGATTTTAGCCCTGTGTTCATTTTTTAGTGATACTGTTCTTTTAAAAAGCAGCCATTCTCTGTTTATAAGCAGGTTCTTTTTAAAAACAGAGAATATAATTTTTAATTTCAGTATAATTATTACATTTTAAGGGATTGCTAATTCTTTTCGGACTGGCTTACCCTGCAGCGGACTGAGTTCTGCTCTGAGGGGGCGTTGATAAACCCCTACTTTCTGAGCTGCTGGAGTTCTCCATTTCAGTGCGAAACAGAGAACTCTGGTAGCTATTCAGTAAGCTAATTTTGCTCATTTTTACTAATTCACTACTTAAAAGCTGACTAGTACTTGGGAATGTAGAGGAAGTGGGTTTTACTTACTGATGTGCCTTGTTGTTTCAGATGCTTCTTCACCTCTTCAGTGATGCAAACTATAATCTGCTGGGGTTTAATGCCACATACAGCTTTTCCCTTTGTCCAAGAGCCTGCTCTGGGCATGGGTTGTGCCAGGAAAACTCTCAATGTCTCTGTGACCTTGGCTGGGGAGGTGATGGCTGTGAAGTGCCCAGCTGCAGATCATATTGTAACACCCAAACTGGAACCTGCAACCGGGTAAACTTGCCAAATGTTTTACATATAAAATTAACATGTGGATTCGGGGTATATTTACAAATGTCAAAAAGATTTTTGATTTGTTAAGGCTGGAGATATGACCTATTTTTTTTTTAGCTATTTTCAAAGTTGTTGAAAGTGAATTTTATCAGCCAAAAGTTTTCTGCTGCTTCAGGCTGATGAAAGTTTATTATTCCCTACTGAGTTGGTCCTGTCATATAGTCACAGTCTAAGGTTTCCCATTGAGAAGAGGATATTGATATCGATCTGTAATGGAAAGGGGAATCTAATAGAAAAACACTGCATAGTGTGCCGCTTTCAACTGATCCGTATCGAATGGTAACGATCAAAAGCATTTTTATTGGTCCTGTATAAATCAGCGGAATTGAAAAGTACAGAGAAATGAAAATTGACTGCGAAACAGGGTGAAAAGTTGAAAATTGGGGGGGAAACTGATTTCCTTTAATTAAAAAAGTTATTAATATTTTCTGTGCTTTTGTTTGCCTGCTGTTTCCATTCCTGCTTCATGGCTGAGACAGACATATCTTTTTGTAGTAATATAAAAAAAAAATAACAGCAAAGCAACTGCAGTGATATTCGTGGAAGATTTTCAGGTGATAATATTCCTTTAAGTCGTCCTTTTGGATGGTAGCTGCTATTTTGCTTTTCTCAGTTGAGGCATTTGCAGAAGGCTGTGTGTGAAAGGGGGTTCTGTATTAAGGTCTGCCTAAACTACCGTAATTTTGTTGCTGCAAGTAGTTTAGCTTTTTGGCCACTTCCACTTATGCTCAGAAAGATTGATCTGTGAAGCTCTCAAACTGTTCCTTATGTTGAAAGGAAATAAATGGAATATAAATACACTTTCTGGATATTCTCTTACGTTCTTGTCATTTTTTGATTTGCCTTTTAGGATACGCAGCGTTGTGTGTGTTCCCCTAGGTACATAGGGGAGAGGTGTGACTTGTCTCTGACTGATAATCAGGGCGCTGGAAACTGGTACAATGTAAGCAGCCTGGATTCTGTGTTCACTCCGCGAACTGCAGCTGCTGGTACCTTTTTGCCACCAACAAATTCCCTCTACATCTTTGGCGGTGAGGAACTAGTCATAGGAACACTTATGAAATTGGCCTTTATGAATATAAATGACTCGGCGCAAAGAATTCCAAATAAAGTCAAAATAACGAAAGCAAAACTAAAAGTTTTTCCATTTTGTTCCTATTTTTCTTTTCCCCCGAAATCATATATGTCTGCAAATTACTTATAAATCTTCAATTAGTGCAGATTTTCAGTAGTGTTGCAAATTTTTCAAAGTGTTTAATGGAATAAAAGTTATTTATTGTGTTTTCAAGGATCTGATTCTTTTTATTGTAACTGGAAAACCCAACAAAAGTGAATAATGTATATCGGGGGTTGATAATTGAGCTGAATGTTTGGGGGCTTTGGTGCCCTTCATTAGCTGTGGACAAAGCGAGAGTGATTCAGGGAGGACATTTAAAGGGAATATGGCCTGGGAGTAGTAGTTGGTGCTTTTTGGTTGTGTAGTTTCAGTGAGAAGATCACATTCAGGACAAATCTTTTTCTTCTATTTTCTAAGGTTCGGATCTGAACTCCCCTCTTGGGGATCTCCTTGTTTATAACTTTACCTCCAATACCTGGGAGAAAACAATGTACATGTCTGGCCCGGTAAGGTTTGCATTATTTGTCTACTGTCCCGTGTTCAAATAAAAACTCATTGTGACACATTACTTTTTAAAGCCAATTGCCTGACATACTGTCTATTGTAAATCTGATGAAACATTTACTATGTTTCTATTTATTGATGATAATGGTAGCTGATCTGTCAGAAATATTGCTATTCTAAGTGGATTTCCTTTGCTGTCCTCATTCCTGATGGAAGAACTGGGACACCACTAGAATGTGCACCATTTAAATTAAAGGGGCGATAATGTAATCAATGACGTGCCCAATAGGAGTTTCCTACTGTAGATTTAAAGGACCAGTAACACTATACATATTCCAATTTGAATTGGCATAGCATCTGTTTCTGCACAGCACTGTACTTTATTTTCCGTTGTGTTTGTTTTTTTGTCTTTGCTGCTTGCAGCATTTAACTTAATTCATGGCTGTCCTTGACAATTTTATGGTTATTTCCAGATGTTAAAAGGCATTAGTCAGAGACTTTATATGGGAAGTGGGTGCCCCATCTTTCAATAATAAATCGTTTCTCTCCCTTGCAAGGCTGCTCGTCACTCACACATTGTAGTGGAGTGGAATGGGACGCTGATTTTATTTGGAGGGGAGCTGGTCAATGGAAACCTGACTGGAGATACTTGGGTATTCTTACCACTGGAAGAGCGTTGGATGGAACTAACACACTTCAGCACCCTACACCCACCGCCTCTGGCCAATCATGCAGCAGCTACTGTAGACCACTGGCTTTATGTATTCGGAGGTAGGTATCCTGGATATATTGGAAGCAAACATTAAGGACTACAGCACCAGAAATGTTTTCATTATAATTTGCTATTTGTAAAATGGCATTTATTGTTTGGCTCCTCTGCAGTGCACAACTGAACTAATTTCTTTTCAGCCTACAATATGGAAATGTTTGGTGTTTAAAAAGGGTAGAGATGCCTAAACCTCCCTTTTAGCTGCAGGGCAAAGCAGTATATAGCATAAACTGGAAATCCGTGCAAAAAAATGGAGACCCTCCACCCAATGGGTCTGGCAATCACCCTACCATTGCCCTGGCTCCACTCCTAGGTCCACTCTTGTCCAGAAAATGCCTTTCCAACCTCTAAATTAGAGGTTTGGCAAAATAATACAACATTCCTTTAAAATGTAATATCTATATATAAAAAAAAGCTTATAATGCATGTCTTTGAGAACATTAGCTTGGGTGTTCCCTGCATAGCTAAACAGAAAATCATTGGAGTCCTTAGAATGCATCAGTGGCTATTAGTAACCAGTAACCTAGTGATCTGTATACAAAATTAATTTTCTAACAGCTGTAAACTGACTTTATAGTCACCTATTTTGTCCCAGTCCCTAAGAAGTGCAGAATGAGCATTATTTAGTGTAAGGTGCAGGGCTTAGCTGAAAACACATGACTACATAGATACCTTTCTTAAAACTTTACAGTATAAACCAATGTTCAAATGGAGCCTGGTTCAATATATATTACTTGCTATTGTAACTTGGAAAAATGGTAAGCAGTGCAATAATATCTTGTTTTGACACTGCTGGTTAATTTCACTTGAATGCACAGACACTTAGTTTCCTGTGCAAGGAAAGATAATGAGCTTCATATTATATGTTCCTGGCTTCTTATCACTGGTAGAATAAGAAATGTAGAAAGTACATTTATTAGAAGGCAGATTCTGACTTGAGATGGGCATGTATGTAAAGATATATGTAAAGGTTTCCTTTCACTTGGTTGTAGGGCAAACATCTCAGGATATTTTTTCTTCACAAATGTTTCGCCTAAACCTGATATCTTGGGAGTGGGAGATGGTCAATCCAGGAGGTGGAAAGCCTCCTGCTGCTGCTGGCCACTCTATGGTATTCCATGCTGCTTCTCGCTCTCTGCTGATCTATGGGGGTCATCGGCCTTCCACTGCACGGTAATTATTCATTCTCTCTTTTAAAGCAGTTTATGGTGGCTTTTTAAAGATCCTGTCACTGCTTACATGCTTGTTTCTCCCACTGTTCATACTATTTTAGGTTTAGTGTTCGTGTGAATACAACAGACTTATTCCACGTTGATCTAAATTACTGGACCACCCTGAGACCACGGGATGGAAACCGAGGGCCTAGAGAGAGAGCGTTTCACAGTGCAACTGTAATCGGAAACTATATGGTGATATATGGTGAGAATACATTGATGTAGATTTCAGGTTTAACGTTTTAGTGATATCCTATTTAGATATTTAAATAACTGGTATATAATAATACAGTTAAGGTAGATTGTAGACTTTTTAACTTATGTTGGTAAGTGTGTTGGTGGATTTGAATCATTGTGGGAGGAAATAAAATCTACACGTTTAAGTGCATTGAAAGGCAATAAAGAAAAATCAGAATACCGTATTTTCCAGCCTGTAAGACAACTGGGCGTATAAGACGACCCCCAACTTTTCCCGTTAAAATTTAGAGTTTGGGATATACTCGCCGAATAAGACTACCCATCTTCCAATGCAAATCCTGCTGGGATTGGTCAGCTCTCTGCCTGCCCAGTATTTTAACAAGGAGATGCTTTAACTCTGGTTTTTGCTCTTCCCACTTTCTTAGCCCAGGGCTCTTGCAACTGTTATTGTTTTACATGTACACACAGCATTTGCTTGAAAACTGGTCCGTTTCCCACAGTGTAATAATCTTTGATGAAGACTTCTACCCAATAAGATAATGGCAGAATACAAACACTTATGTAGCTGATAGCAGGGCAATACCAAAGAACAAAGTAACAATGTATTAGAAAAAAAATGTTTGTCTTGGGATAAATAATACAGTTTAAAATAAATAGGATTTGACTCTCCATTCCCCTTATACAGTGGTGGAAATTTTAACCGGAGCAGATTTTGTGTTTTTCTCTGTTCTGCCTGTGTTCATATTGTTATGTATATTTAGTAGTTTATTGAACACAGCAGTGAAAAAAATAAATAAGGGGAGGTGAAGTGTAAAAAGACTTAACTTGTAGAATTATAGCAAAAGCAAACAGGACTCCTGCACAACATAATATGTTCTATTGCTCCATGTCATACCGTTTATATTTTGTAGAGGGAAGTCTATGGGGCTATTTATTTATTATTGTTACAAAGATAAAATATCCTATTAAATTTAGTTTTGGGATTTATGAAATTAAGGAAATAAAATTTAGACTTTGCTTATTTTTATGTTTGTTTTTTTTTTTTTTTGCATTATTTGAAAATACAGGGGGAAATCTACACATTCATCACCACGAAGAGAAGTGTTATGATGAGGAAATTTTCTTTTACCATCTTGGCTGCCACCAGTGGGTCCCCAGCAAGATTATGAACCAGATCCTATCCCACCATCAGGGTGAGTGCCTGAATCCACAGACAGAGAGGAAAAGATGTTTAAAGGCCCCTACGTTTTCATTCTTGTTCCTGATAGTTATGTAGAGTTCCTTGTATTATAAAATATTCACACCATAAAAAGCAAAATGCTAATTTTCTTTTCTTTACAGGAAAACAGTCTCTGGGTGGTGGGAGATATTCCCATGTAGCTGCCTTAATGAAAGGTAGAGTTTTGCTGATAGCTGGTGGGTACAGTGGGTTCCCTCGCGGTGATCTGCTTGCCTTCAAGGTGCCCATATCCGTGTATCAGACCGCTGTTCAAAATGTGAGACCAATTTTAATGTAGTTTACATTATGCACCAGGTATACCTCAAATCATGTACCTAATCGAAATCTGTAACAAGAATTCTTTCTTTCTTACTACAGTATCATCTGGATTACTGCCCGATGTATACCGATGAGATGACGTGTTCTAAAGATCCAGAATGCACCTGGTGTCAGGCCAGTTGTCAGACGCCCCAACCAAATAAGAATGTACTTAACTTTACAATTACTACACTGTGTATCCACCATGGGACATTTCTCTACACTGATTTTATTTATTCCAACTTCTTGTTATTCTCCTGTATGATTCTCTGACTCGCTTGTCTTTTCAGTGCTCCGACAAGAGCTGTTTGGGTTTGGCCCGGCTTCTTTCTGATTGCCAGTCGTGCCTGGCCTTTAGCTCCAACATGACGTCCTCCTCTCATATTAAGCGTTCTTTTGGATGGTGCGTTCAGAATGAGACCTGCATGCCAGTTTCAGGTGAAGCCTTTTCATTTCTTATTGTCTTGGTAAACTTTTGTTTTTCCCTTTCATTTCTCTTTTCATGATAGAGTAACAGGAAAATTTAAACATTTCGATTGGCATGGCACTTATTCAAATACAGCTCTTGTAAAAAATGTTATCTGTACAGTTCAATTCAATCATTTTCTCACTTTGTTTTTATCTTTACTGTTAGCAGACATGTTGTTAAACAGACCTCTTCCTGTCCTATTGTATCCTAAGAATAGTACATATTCAGGAAGTTTGCCCAACAGTCCGATGTTTGACGCTAAATATCCTACTTTTCATACACTATTTAGAATTTTTACAAGCACAGATTGAATATATAGCAACTATAATTAGATTGAAGGCATTTTCAGTGGTTGTTGTTACTGTTCTTTTAAAGCTAAACAAATGTTCTGTTGTCTGATGTCTGTTTATCTTTGGGGAAACTATTTTAAATCTAAAAATATGATTTTACATTGCCAGAGAAAGAGGATTTACTATGGCCATTGCCAATAATTCACACTGAACATACTGCATATTCCTCTGATACCAAGTATGCACATTTTCAGGAGAATTGTAAGTTTGCAAATAGTATGGTATTGAGTCCAGTCACTCCCTTGAATGACATATCTGTACCCATAGTGCAGACTGTGAGCTAAATTACCCAGTATCCCATGAGAGACTGAAATACCTAAACAGGTGGATGGACTTGTGTGCAAGTGAACCGGAAGTAGAACACTCTGCCCAATCCAAACACATGGTTATTTGTCTCACTGTATAGCATTGTATAAATACAAATAAACATGCATAGAGTTAAAGAGGGGAGAGGAAAACTACCTTGCCTCTGCAAAATGACACTTCCCTAATCCCAAAACAAATGGGAGAACCTAGATTTACAGAGCAACCAGAAAGCTTAAAGTGAACTTCCCCTTTAACAGAAACATTTATCTAATG
This sequence comes from Pipa parva, assembly GCA_019650415.1. Classification (NCBI taxonomy): domain Eukaryota; kingdom Metazoa; phylum Chordata; class Amphibia; order Anura; family Pipidae; genus Pipa; species Pipa parva. Next base: position 11,057 of record WMED01016088.1, read on the forward strand.
TATCAAAAATTAACAACAGAAGCTAGATGGCGCTAAATACTAAACAATATTAATATATAAAGAAAGTCACAGAAATCCTATGTGTAATTGCTTGCACTCACATGGTTCTCTCTTTATAGAAGGCATATAAAAATTATCCAGACGAAAACAGCATGTTCTGCAAACAGATTTTCACCTTCACATGAGATGCAGCATTTTTACGGGTAGGATGATGCAGTCATCTCTGGTCTCGAATGTATTAGGGGAAATCTGTGCCTGAGGAGTGGTCTCCTTGCTTGCTCAACGCGTTTCACCGATCTTGTGGCTTTTTCAAGAGCAAAAGAATGAGGCAATAGTGTCTGTCACACTATTGAAGGTGAAAATCTGTTTGCAGAACATGCTGTTTTCGTCTGGATAATTTTTATATGCCTTCTATAAAGAGTGAACCATGTGAGTGCATCTCTTACTTTTAAATTGGTCATTGCACACTTAATAAACGGTATTACTCTATGCTGAGTTCTCTCTCTTTCTACGAGTTGTGAATCCCTTACTTGAGCAGTTTAAATGGTAGAAGAGAAATCTTGTCTTCCATACAACGCTTGTTGTTAATTACCATCTGGTGAGAGTCCACCTAAACCAAACCATGTGGTGTTTGTTATCCTTCATATAAACACACTCCCTACTGTGGCACGTTTGGGTCTATTTGTTATAGTTGTTTTATGGTTTGCACTATGAATCTTTGCGCTTTTTCCAGAATTACCATCGTTCCTTTTATCTAATGTAGCTCAGTACAGCGTAAGGTTAATATGTATTAGTGAACATTTATCCCAATGTTTGTCCAAGCCCTGCCTTAAGAGTATATTTTCCCCTTTAATGGTGCATTTGTCTTGCTTTTTTCTCAGATCGCTCCACGTGCGCAGTTGGACAAATTTCTGGAATGCACGGCTGGTGGGGACCTGGAACCACATTTATTACAACTCTTGACGGTTGCCGCATTCACAATTTCCTGCCAGGGCTTCACCTTATCACGTACCATCATCCTCGCAATGATTCTCAGCCTGACGGGGTAACCAGCAGTCTTTTTCTCTCATTATGCTGGCTGTAGGGTAGATGTTACTCTTATCAGATGAATAGAAATGAAAGTGAAAGTAAAATATTTGCACATTTTAGAGAGATGATGAAGAAACCCTAACATATTGTTCCTTTTAAAGAGAGATCCCTTTTTCTGTAGCTATATTCTGTGTAGTTTTGTACATGCCGACGGATGCCTTCACCAGGCTGATATAACGAAGGGTGGTTATGCCCCCTGAAACTTAGCAGCACCTATAGTTTGCACCCATGGTCGAATAAACAAGGTTATAGACCTATATCTGCATATCGTGTGTGGATAAAGTACAGGCCATAAGCAATTTCTGAACCAGTAGGGAAGTAATTGTTTGCTGTTTTGTGTCTTCCATTAAAGTACAAGTAATCCTGTCGTGATTTGGGGCACCCGCTAAGGCAGTGGTTCTTAACCTTTTTTTTGCCGCGACCCTTTATCTGTAACTGTGACAATTTTAAAGTTGCAACCGTGACAATATTCGCATAATCATATGGGAACATTGTCGCAGTCGTGACTTTACTATATAGAAATATTGTCACGGTTGCAACTTTAAAATTGCATTAAAAAATCTGTGACAATTCCGAGTGGTGTTAGGTGACCCCCAGCAAATTGTCATTCAACCCCAAAAGGGGTTGCGACCTCCATGTTGAGAACCACTGCACTGCACTCGGAGGCAGGGAGTTTAATACCCACTTGCTCCTTATGTCCCCACCATTTGCCCCAGGGACTTTGGGGTTATTGACTAAAATGAGAATTCGAATTCTCATCACCTCAGGTGGTCTCGCCCTAATTATTTGCTACTTATCGACTAAACAGTGAATTCCCATAGCAAATCCACAACCGTGACGATATTCCCATAATGAAGCCGCGACTGCAACAGTAGCCATCTAATGGGTAGTGTGTGACCTTCAATAGCTGGTGACTTCACACCTTTATGTGACAATTCAGACTTTAATCAGTAACCCCCTTTGTGTCTTTATGTAGGTTGTAGGGGACATACCTTTAGGCTAATGCCACACTGAGCATTTTGTCTTGGTTTTGCCAATCAATAAACTGCAACAAAAGCACAGTCATGGACGTCTATGGGTGACTACGTGCAACTGCTGTAAGGATTGATGCAATGCAGTTTACTGCTGTAAATAATGTGAACCAGGGTTGGGCATGGTCACCCACAGACTTCTGCCAATATAAAATGGCATCTGCAATGCAAATGGAATTTTGGTCTGTTAAATCTGTCTCGTATTATATAATTATATTATAAGATTATAAATATTTTGCTTTCTTTTTT
>WMED01016089.1:0-13425 GCA_019650415.1 Pipa parva
CAAGTGTGGGAGCGGAGGAATTAATTAATTAATGTGTACCAGAAAATATTTTTTTACAAAAAAAAGCACTGTGCAAGAGTAGCATTTTCTGTATGGGTCCCCACAACCCACCATGATTTTATAATGGAGTACATAAATATAATAGAAACATCATTGCTATAAATTCCCTCTTACTACACAGATAAATTAATTTCAATAGTTAATTTCACACGGTCTTACAATAAATAAATCCATTATCCAGTTTTTTTGATCTCAAAACAAACAAAACAAACATAAAACATATATAGTAGGGGTGTAGCTTGACCACCAGGATAATGGCTGCCTGAGAACACAGCTCCTACCCAAAAGCAGCCAACATACAGAAAAAGCAGACATTAAATCAGCTTCCCAACTAAAACAAACTGGGTACTTTGCAGCACTTGAACGATCCCCGGAGTAATAGTATCACACCCCCAACATAGTGACTCACGTTTCACAATTTATTGTGAGTTCCTCAGATGTCACTTTTTCTCTAGATAATTCATCTAGGCACCCTAAAATATTGACAGTACATCCTATTAAAGAAGACTCTTATTATATTTCTATTTTAAGATTTAACATATCCTCTCTCTCTATCAGAGATAAAAAGAGGAAGAGTTAAGAAGAAATAGAGTTGAGAGTAAACAATAGCAGAGACAAAAATGGTTAAATCCAAGATAGACACAATTACTACAAAAGAAAAACAAACGCAACTACATTTAGAAGTAATCTCACACAATACAAATACTCTAAATAATCCACATAGAAGGCGCACGGCTTTCAAAGACCATCAAGGCAAACATACAGATATACTTCTATTACAACAAACACACTTTTCCAAAACAATCTATCTCAAATATATCTCAAAAAATTCTAGGCAAATTTTTCACTCAATGACAGAATCAAACAGTATCAATTCTTATTCACAAAACAATCAAATTCAAACTAACACAAAAATACATTGACAAACAAGGACAATATATTCTATTAACAGGCATGCTTGCAAGGACATTCAATAAATTTAGCATCTGTATATGCCCCAAATACATCCAAAAATATCTATCTTAATTATTTTTTAAAAACTATAAGAGATAGCTCAAGGATGGACTTATTATTGGAGGAGACTTCAATATTACCATGCAAAACAACTTAGATAGCACCAGAAATTGCACATTCACTACTCATCTGCAAGAATTAACAAAAGAAGCAAAAAAAAATTACATAAATATCTAAATATCAGCAATTTCATAGATATCTGGCAAGAACTACATCCCATAGTTAGCGATTATTCATTTTATTAAGCAGCACATGATACACATACCAGAACAGACTATTTTTTTGTCTAAGCCATATATATGGATTCAATAAAACAGACCCATTATCCATGACATAACATGGTCAGACCATGCAATGATTGAGCTAGTTTGGGAAAACTGGGACACATACAGAAATTAAATGACATATCATTAACAAACAATTAAATAAGAAACTATTTGGAAACAACCATCAAAGAATATTTTGCACTAAATAAGCCCGCAGACACTTCTATACCCATACACTGGGAAGCACATAAATCAGACATACGAGTCCTGCTAATACAAAAAGCATCCCAAATACAGAAAACAAAAAAGGCTAAAATAAAGCAGATCACTGAATTACATAATCACAAAAATGTACATCAAATCCCACACCCCCCACTAATGATAAAACTACAATAAAAAAGAATACTCAATTACAAAATCAAATCAGAAATATTATGAATATGCCAACAGACCCCACACTATGCTAGCATGCAAATTAAATGCTCTCAAAATAATAACCGATGTACACTTTAGTAGAAATGAGCAGGGAACAATAACTTACAATACACAAAAAAAAAATCAAAATTTCAAACTTTCTATTCCTCACTATATGCGAACATTAAGGCACCACAAGCAAATGATTCTGAACACACTTCCTTTTTAAGAAATTGGGCCCCAACACAACTAACAGAAGAACAACTCTCCCACCTACGAGACCCAACACAATCCATACATGTTGAAACAGTCATTAAAAATGCTAAATCAAACAACGCTGATTGTTTCACGATGATATACCATAAAACATACCAAGATCAATTGATCCCGCAACTAGTTCCCCTATACCAGTGGTTCTTAACCTTGTTTGAGGTACCAAACCCACCAGTTTCATACGCACATTCACAGAACCCTTCTTTAGTGATAAATCCCTTGACCTTTGTGGCAGAGGCTCTGCTGAATCCCTGAGAACGACTCACCAAACCCCTAGGGTTTGATTAAACCCCAGTTAAGAATCACTGCCCTATACCAATCCTTCTTACAAGGAACTCCTTTAACTAGAGATAGGCAGAGAGCCCTCATCAACCAATCTCATAAATTAATAATATAAAACTATTTGCTAAAATATTAGCCAATAGATTTTCAAGAATACTTCCACACCTAGTCCACCTAGACCAAGCTGGATTCATTCCAAATCGAGACACTAGAGACAATATCTAGAAAATCATGAACACATCTCGCCATGCTAATAAATCTCATACTTTTGTGCTTCTTTCTTTAGATGCACAAAAAGCCTTCAATAGATTGAGCTGCAAATACATGCAAGAAATATTAAATAATCTGCTATTCCCAAATACTTTCACTCAACTTTATGACTCACCAGTAGCTAATATTATTATCTCAGGTACACTATCTTCTGATATCCACATGAAGGGCGGAACTACACAGGGATGTCCACTATCCCCAATGCTTTTTGCATTATCATTATAGCCTTTTTCGGAAGCAATTAGAACTGACCAAAATATAAAAGGCATACAAATTGGACAAATAGAATACAAAATAACCTTATTCGCAGACAATATAATACTAACCTTAACCCAATCTTCAGTAACCATACCCAGCATACTAAACCTTCTAGTGAACTTTCAACAAATTTCTGGATTCAAAATAAACACAACCAAATCCAAAGCACTGATGACTCATGTCCCACTCAAAATAGCTCAGTCACTGCAATCTAGCTTCTCCTTCAAATGACAACAAAATTGAATACCTTATTTGGCATTCGTCTTACAACATCTTATGAATCCCTATTTGAAGAAAATTACCCCCCACTCCTTAAGAGACTCAAAGATGATTTAGCAAAATGGGTAGGATTTAGGCTTTTCTGGTTTGGTAAAATAGCCACAATAAAGATGACTTTGTTACCTAAGATACTATATTTCTTTAGAGTATTACCAGTATCCTTTCCTGAAAACCAAGCCTATACTTTAAAAAAGAGAGATCTCCAAATTCATAATACATATATATCTATAAATATATTCATAAATAAATGACCGCGCATACCAGAAAACATTATGACAAAACCTAGAACTCTGGACGGATTGGGACTCCCTAACATATACAGATAATATCTATTAGCAGTTATGCAAACAGTTATAAGAATGGACAGCATGCCAATCATGCCCTGGATTAAATTAAATACTCTTTATTTACCTCACTCAAAATAGGACAACTATCTGGATTTCAACTCGAGACAGAATAGATACTCCCGCCAACCTGTTTCCAATAACAAATCATACAATGAAAATTTGGGACAGAAAACTTAAAACTACACTCATTACAATCACAAATTCATACTATATATAAAACAAAAGCTTCCCTCCAGGATGCAACACTAAAGCATACCAATTATAGATCCAAAAAGGTATTTTGTACAAAAGACAATTTTATTCAATTAACAAAATGCAAACATTTACAGAACTGAAAACAAAATTCCACAATTTTTCCAATATTTACAAATTAGGCATTACTTCTTAAACACGTAGCCATGAAGATCTAGAACCCAAATTCACATATTTCGAAAAAATGTGCATAATACTCACCAAGATATCACACTTAATAGGATTTATAAACACTAACTTTGCAAGAGACACGACTTCTTTTACCTTACACGCTGATGTCCGTGTGCTGGACATCAGCGAGCGCATAACAGTGTGTGCGAAGTGATGCGAAGGATCCAGACGTCACTTCACACTATGCTAAATTACCCCCTAAATGGCAAGACGACAAACAATGAAACGTGGGACAAAATATGGGTAGCAGCAAACAAGTCCTCTATACATGCGGCCACCAAAGAGAGAGCATACAAAATTAACTATAGATTGTACTATACACCAACACGTATACCAAAAATTTTAAAGAATGAGAGTCACTTTCTATGTGTTTTTGAGGCTGTACAGAAACTGGCAATTTTATGCAAATTTGGTGAACCTGTAACATAGCTTAACAATTTTGGGGAATGGTAGCAAAAATGTTATCAGAAATCTTTCAGAAACCAATAAAAGAATCCATTGCCTCTTAAGTTTTCCCATTGGGCATTCCATTTAGCACACTAACAAATAAGAATGATACAGAAAACTAGCTTCTCACATTCTCACTGCAGTACGTAATATTCTAGCAGCTGTATGGAAAAAAACTAATATTCCTAATATTCAAGTACTCACGCTTAAAATAAACTGGATCAAAACCATGGAATTGATCACAGATTACCTTGCAGATAAGCGCGTACCTAGGAGAAATCATATGGCTACCTTGGATGACCTATCTAGACAATTTAGAGAAAAATAGAATAACCTTTTTCTTGTTCTTAAGAATATTTAAACTCTTTAATTTCTTCTTTACTAACCAACAAAATAGATATAAACAAATTGCAAAATGTATGATCTTCTTGCAGTGTATCATAAAACAATCTTACATTATATTTTTTTTTCTGAAAAATGCAAATGTTAATATTGAAATTTTCTGTATTGTTTATCTGAATGTTAAAACAATACAAATTCAAATTGAAAAAAAAAATGAAAAGCATACATATAGTATGGCTGATCTGAAATCTGATACGATGCCTGCTGCAATTGATTCAAGGCATTTATGTAAGCATATGCATGTAAATTAATGACAAACAAGGGGCATATTTATCAAAGTCAAAGAGGTTTTTGCTGGCCCAATGCTGGAGAAACAGTGTTTTATTTTATTATGCCGGCATCACCTATTTAAAAATGCATTCGCATGTAGAAAACCACTTTTTGATTCATTTTCTTTTAAACATTGAAAAGTTATTTCGACCCAGTAAAAAAATCCATAAAAGCTCAATACATATCCCTTCAGATTTGCAGCATGTATATTTTGTGCATTTTGGTTATAAAAAGTGGTGTTAAACCATAGTATAAGGTTGCTTGCAGGTTATAAATTTGTAACTATTTTAACACTTTCGCAAACCTCAAAAAACCACAACTGCTTGACAATATCATATGCAACATGGTCCTGAGATTTTGAAGTAACACTATTCATCTTTACAAGGAGAAAAAAAAACTAAAATGAGTTGCCAACCTGTAATCTCCAAGTGCATGTAACTGTCCATTGGCAGAGGCAAAGAAAGGAAATTGAATGGATCAAATCGAACACTTGTGTGCCCACAGGTTTTACATTTCACTTGGGATCTTAACTGACCATGAAACAAATCCACAACTATTGACTTGTTTCTCCTCAGATGATTATCCCATGCCTAGAAAACACAAGTTTTAACTGAATCAAAAACAAAAAGCATAACCTCTTAATCATATTACAATGGATCATATACAGTAATGAAGATTATTGGTAAAAGTTTGTTCCTTGGTTTTTGTTTCCCAAAAAAATTCAAAGCCACTAAAGCTTTGAATAAGTCTAATACAATTAGATGGGCAGTACGGTGGCTCAGTGGTTGGCAGTGATGCCTTGCAGCGCAGGGTTCTGAATTGAAATCAACCCTGGACTTCATCTGGATGGAGTTTGTATGTTCTCCCCTCATTTGTGTGGGTTTCCACCAGGCACTCCAGTTTCCTCCCACAATCTAAAAACATACATCTGTGGGTGTGTGTGACTGAAGCTCCACAAGACAAGGACTGAATTGAGTGGTGAATCTCTAAAGTGCTGCGTAATATATCAGTGCTATATAAATGAATAAATACATACAATTACAGAAGTATGTTCTCTCTCCAACAAAAATGATATAGATCTTAATTCACATCTGTTTATCAAGTGTAAAGAAGCCTAAATTAAAAATTATTTTAAAAATAAAACTGAAATAAAAACAACAGCAACAATGGTATTTAGGCATATAATTAAAAAGGTTTTACACTGTTAAAACTATATCTTCATAGGCAGGGTCCACTCTGGTTAGTTATTAGCCCACTTTAAGCAGGCTTATTTTTGTCTATGACACGAAACAAAATATTTTGTGCACTTTATGTCTTAGGAAACAATGGATACTATTTTTTCAGCTCATCTACAAAAGCAGCCTGTGTGGTCCAGACCTTAGACAAAGAAAAATAGAAGAATAGCAAAGAGTCATCTGTATTTTTGCAGGAAAGGCAGTGGGCAAGGCTAAGGCTGAAGAACAGCTGGAGCTACCCTGGCTTTAAGCTTAGCTCACACAACCAAGGTTTAAACTAGCACAATGCCCTGATAAAACTAAACTCTAAGCAGCACTAAGCCTAACATCCTCTCCAGAGGTTTTTATTTTAGTGAAGAAGGGTTCAGTTTACCCTTCTAACAAACTTACCTTAGAACAAACTATTATCTCACATATATAAGGAATCTGAAAGTTGTTATTATGTTTGTAAGCCAGATTCAGATGTTTTAATAGCTTTATATAAGATTGTAATTCAGGTCAAATGACTGCCTGTTTGACAGAATAGATAGTATAATACTGCTGAACTTTTATGTTTAAAAATTAAGGCAAAGAAGATTATAGACATCCTTAATTTTATCTTTGGTTAATCAGTTACAGCCATTTGAGATGAGCAATGAGCTTTTAGGATCTAAATCAGCCCTATTATGATGCTTACATCATGCTTTGTAGGACTAATCTACAATCTGTCTTTTTAACGCTAACCTCTGCAGCAACTTCCCAGTCTGGCCGGCCATCACTGTCTTTGAGTTCCACATATGGTTTGTCATGGACTCTGTTGAGATCTTCGTGGAGACCATCCAAGAGAAAAGCTAGCAATTCCTGAGAGTCCTGCTGCTGAAAGCCATTGAACCTTGGTGCATATTTTGCAATTGTCCACTGCAAAAAAAACACTTAAAGATGAATTTAGCCAAACACTGGGAATTACAATGTACACCATTAAAATTTCAAAATATGATACTGTATAATGAACTAAAAAAGTAAACATTAAAATCTGTGCATGTCCGTTAATATTATTTTTGTAATATACTGTACAATATTTTTATAGCAACCATTATAAACTGAATAGAACACCACAACAATGAATTATTACACTGGCTGATTATGGATTTGAAAAGATATGTTTTGTAAAGTAGATTTCTTGTAAATACAAACTCACATTCTACCAATTCATGGAAGTTCAGTCATTATTTCAGGTCCTAAATATATTATTATTATTGTAATCTATAGAATATTTATTTTGAGATAAACAGATATGCTGTATATCTCCAGATATCCACCAGCTAATCTAATTTCACACACTAAGATTATCACAAGCCTTTATTTCAGCCTAAGTACTAATAATTATATAACAAACAAATATAGTATTCAGCTGCTCACACACTGTGGAACAGATGCTGTTCACAATCTCTAGTCATGACACAAAAGCCATTTAGAAGACCAGTAACACCAAATAATAAAATAAGTTGCTTCTTGACTGCAATGGAAGTTACCCCTATCTACAAGGAGGAAACTATTCAATAACGGTTAAATGGAAAAGTGATTCATTTCTCAAAGACAGAATAGCATGGTATATTACTATTTTCACCAGTGACTGATTTACATCTCAGGGGCTGAAATGTTAGGTCACACCCACTGTCTGACCACGCCCTTCCAAGCAAATAATCTCAGACTAAATTATGCAGAGTAGTCAATTTAATCATTTTAATATTAAAAATACTTTTTTGATAGAATGTATCCCCTGATTCCCTCTGCTTACTTCCTGACTACAAAAGTTTACTTTTTAGCATGTATAGGCCAGAACTCTCATGCCTATAAGGAAATCTAACACTGAGTTCAAAGTATGTCCCCAAATGTGTGTGTCAGTGACAATGACACTTTGGGAAAAAAATATATTTCCACTTACCCGTAATTTCAGAGGTGCCACATTCTTCTGAGTTCCACTCCACAGTTCTTGAACTAAGTCACCATAGCATTTGGCCATGTGTCCTTTCATCCCAATGGGATTTGTTCTTAAAGATTAAATGTACCAAGATATTACAAATGCATCTATGTATGTTAAAACATTACAAGTGCTTTCCTTCATTATCACACAAGGGTCACATACATTATTATTAAATTGTAACGGTTCGGTACTGTGAAGTTTGCGGAGAAGGAGGATTGCTAGTACGAACAACAGAGCACGGAGTCTAAGGCACTCTCCAGTCTTCACCTTTAACCTCCACAAGGAGGTATTAGGCTTTGCTGCGAAGAGTACCCAGGTCGCGACCCACAAGGTAGCTGTACTGAGGTAGTTCACAGAAGCGAAATGGAAGAACACCAACGAGACTGGAAACAGGACACTAGCAGTGGCCGGGTTAACACTATGACTTTAATAATACTGACAGTTCAGCAATAACTATACTTGGAAAAGCCTAAAAACCATATAGTAGGGTTTTTTTTGTATTGAGGTGTCGGGTCTGGAGCGCGTCTGCCTTATATAGGCAGCAAGGTAGATGCGCCCCTGCCTTTCAGCGCACCAGGTTTGCGCCATCACCGTGGCTGTGAGTATAAAGCGTTGGTAGTGCAACCGCGCAGGACGTAAACGCATCAGAGGAACAAGGAGCTGGAACGAACGCCGGTAAGTATTCCTTACATAAATATTTGAACATGTACTAAAGAACTGAATAAATATCATGGTCACACATCAGCTGCAAATTTTCTACACAGAACATACGCATTGCTGCATTGATACATATACCCAATCAAAGAAGCATTTAATCTTGATTTTAGGTATAAAAGAACTGTCTTAAGTCTTGGCTTACCTGTTTAGCTCATATAAGTGCCTTCCTGAGATGAAGTATTTTGTTAGTGGCTGTGTGTTACTAACACACTGGATGCTTGAGTTCATAAAACATGTGTTGCCCAAGTTGCTAAGTCCCGTTGCCCCCTTTTCAGTAGGAACTATAAGCGAAAATGGTAAATTGTGTGACTGGATACATTTTTGAGGACCCCAATAAAAACAGTAATACATCATATTTTACTTTAAGAAAATATGCGAGCGAAGGTTGCCCCTGCATTAAATATGGAAACTGGGGACTGGTTTTAGTAGAGTTCATAAATTCCTAATTATTAGATTTGCAGACATGGAGTATCTGTCCATATGTTCAGGGTAATCAAAGAAAGTTGGATATCCAGCTCGCTAGAGCTGGCAAATATAAATATACAGTATATATAAAACTAATGAAAGGCAAGAGAATAACACAGAAACATACTGCACAACACAAACATCTATGAAACTTTTAAACAAACTTTTTATTTCATCCAGAGTTCAGTAATACCCTTTTAGCTAGCATCAACTGCTGCCAGGCGATTCTGTTTCTTCTTACAGAATATCTATTTACACTACTAACCACAAGGTATTAATTGACATAATATATAAACATAATTCACATACCCATTGTGAATTAACTTTAAGGGCATTGTACATTAAATGTTATATTTTGAATCTAATTAACAAATCTAGTTAAAAAGAAACAAACAGTATTTTCTTGCTTTTAAATAACTATCTTTCATAATCATACCTTTATTTCGATCAATTTTACTGCTGTTTGCAATAAATGACATCTCCTCTGGCCAACTCATATCTTTGTTACGGACTAAAAACAAAACAAATTAAAATGAAAAACATGAAAAGTGAATAGCAAAAGAGTACCTGTCATAATTTTATGAAACAAGAGCAATATTAGCACACTATCTGAATGATATTTCCATAAGTATAGCAGTCGTGCAACTTAGTAAGCAACAGTTTTAAATGCAAAGGTTTTAATTACTAGAAATATCAAGGTTCGACTTCACTTGGGCTCCAGTGGCCCTTGTGCTCTATTGAGTTTTTTCTGCCACATACCTTCATAAATTCTTTCCAGTAATTTTTATTTAGTATTAAAATTTTACATTGTTAAACAATAAAAAAATTTGGTGTGGGGGAGGAAGTACTGTATAAGACAAAACTGCTCATAACAGAATGAAAGGGACATCCCTTTAAATGACATTTCCCCACACAGCTTCTATATTTGTGAGGAACTCTATAACCCTACACAGTTTTAAATGAGACAATTACCAATATTTATTTTCCTTGATTGCCATCATAATTTATAAATTAATTTAACTCATATTATGCATGTGGTTTTCCATCAAGGTACATAAATTGTCTCTTATTTTTGGGTCGTTTACTTGTTCATGCATGCTTTTTTCTTAAATCATCGAATGAATGTTTATAAAACCATAATATACATCAATAATTATTTTATTAAAGTGCATCTGTCACTTCAAAACTACTAATTTAGGTTCTACTAATTAAACAGTTTGTAACTATAAATGTATTAAAAAATGTACCTTTAAACAGCGTTTCTCTATGTCTTCCCTGTCAGACTGCCTTTTCTTTCCCAAGTGTTGAGTGGGTGGTGCTAAATGATGATTGACATTATGGCTCCTTCAATCAGATCCCTTATATCACAATCTAGCAGGGATATGATTGGAGGAGCTATAATGTCAATCACCAACACCCGACCCAGGAAGGAAAGGAAGGCTCACAGGGAAGATGACAGAGAGAAATGCTGTTTAAAGGTACATTTTTTTAAAAATAAGTATATATTACAAAACAGCTATTTCATTAGTATAACTTAAATTCATATTAGTGTTTTGAGGTGACAGGTGCATTTTAAAGCAGTACTTAACATACAGAATAAGACAGAGTCTAGTGCCCAGTTATTAGACACAGTATGATTAAAGATAAATGATGGAAAGTCTTATAAGCTATTTTCTACATATTTATATATATTATTTTACCTTCTATAACCAAATGTTGCTCATCCTGTATCTTCAGATATTCTAATGTATGATCTTCATCATCAAGTAGAGTGAGATAGTTCTGTGTATTAGAATTTTAACACATACAAGTGAATGTATAATCTTTTACTATGACATATGACCAAATATTTACCATAAAAAAGTCAGCATGTTGTTCAAAGATATAAAGAGAATATTTTATTTTATTCGTATTTGCCCCTCAGCATATTCACTCTCCCCCAAAAGTATTTTCATGATATCCTAATAATAGGAAAGAGGATTTATGTAGTATTTGACTGACCTTTAATATCTGAACTAGAAATTCCTTGTTTAGGATATGCTTTATAGAGACACTTACAATTACAGGGAATATCTTTTGAAAGCTTATCTTAAACCGATACTGCACTCTGGTAATCCAAAAAAATCAAATACTGTAGTATACGCTTTCATAATTAATTCTGTCTTTATCCACTTACAATATTATGAACCAATAGGGGCAATGTGAAGCATGGTTAGAGCAGAGATGTGACTTCCTTGAGTAGGAGGAGGGCAGCAGATGCCACGAAACACAAAGTGACATATTTACTACGACCTATTCTACCATTTTGATTGATTTCACCCCATATTGCTGTCAATGTTTATTTCCCTGTACTTATAAAAAGGTTTCCCCATCGAAATAAATCTTTACAGTTTAGTAAATAGGAGGAAACAGAGATATCATTAAATATAAACTTTCTCCTGCATTCACTAATCAAAAAGCCTGTTTGACTTTAACAATATGGGGCATGTTTACTAAAGTTCTTAACATTCTAAGCTGTTGCAGGAGTTTGTAATGCCAGCAGTTAGCTCTCCTGAACACTATTAACTGTAAATCATAATAAAAGAAATACATTTACAATACCTTGAATTACCCATGGAAAGTAAAGCTGAATTTTTACCTACTTCTCATACTGATAAATATACCCACAAGCGTCCATTTAATTACCAAATTTAATAACAAAACATTTATAAACTATTTTTCCAAAATGCATGAATAACAAATAAATAACACTGATATAATGAGCTCTTCTTATTGACAACGCTATAAAAGATACTTTATCAGCTATATACACACAGGATAATTACCTCACTGTTATACAACCACAATCGCATATCTTCTTCTTTTATACGCAGCCGCTGAGATAGATACTCATGGATTTCTTTGATCGTCTGCATGCGACTGAAGCAGCCAGTATAGGCTAGTACTCGTTTCAGGGGAGCATTTGGAGAAGGGACGTTACCTGTAGTTTTATAATTAAATTTAAAAAAAATTAAAATCAAAAGGCAAATTACATAGGAGCCATTACATGGGCTGTAGAAATGCATTTTAAATGGGAGTGGCAGTTTATCAGACAAATTTTTTTACAAAAAAAAAAAAAAGAAAGAAATGAAGCCCAGTATTGTGCAACACTTTAACAGCTATGCTATCTTTTATTTAGTCACCAAATGACATGTTTCAGGCAGGAATGCCCTTTGTCACATTGATAAAAGGGCAATATGATAATTCGAAAAAGGGCATTCCAGTCCAAATCATGTAATTTGGTGACTAAATAAAATAGCGTTACTACCTAAGTGTTGCACCCTACTGGGCTTCATCTCTTTTTGTAAAAAGTTATATATTCAGTGTGGACAGGATACTATGGAAGCCATTGCAACAATTTCACATGAGATCAGTTAGGAGGCTACACACTGCTGTCGGATATTGTGTTAGTTTATCAGACAAAGTGCAGTAGATAAAAAATGAATGATTTTCCAAGAAAACACGAGTGTTCTGCTGTGAAATGGATGATAACCATACATTACTATTCTCCCCATTACATGTTTCGTTACTAAGCTACCTCTCTCTAAGGCCTGGACCACCCTAGCATCTTTTTTTTTTAAATGTTTTATAAGTTTTTATTTTGCTTTTCATTTAAACTGAACAATGGAACAAGAAAACAATTAACAAAAATAAACGGATAACATTACTGCATGTCAAAGCTTTGCGTTTTCACCATTTTTTAACATTGCATCAGGTTTGTTTACACATGGGTTTTACATCTTCTCATCACATTTATTCTGTAGTTGCTCTATTACCACTGCTCTAAGTGGGGTTTGGGGGTAAATCTCCCCCTAGGTCGGTGTCTAACTATGTGGACCAGATATCATAGAACTTTTTGGGAGTACCTCTTGTTGCATAAGCTATTTTAAGAACTGGTAGGTCTGTCTGCACCAGTTTAATCCAGTGACTTATGTTTGGTAGTTTGGGGCCCATCCAGTGCATTATTATTGACTTTTTGGCATAGTATGTTAGTGAACGAT
>WMED01016090.1:0-13424 GCA_019650415.1 Pipa parva
AGTAGCAGTGTCTCCACTGCCACCACTGATCATTGCTGGCAAAATATTATCAGTGGATTTGTGTGACCACCCTCTCCCTTTTTGAGAATTTCTGACCCGTACTGACAGTACCCCATCGTCTTCCTCCTCCTTATCTACTGATGAAGTGCTCACAGGCACATTCTGCTGTACAGACCATGATGGATCCGCAATGTCATCATCATATTCATCATCCTCATCATCATCACAGGTGCCTTCCTCTACTTGACATTCCACATCTTGGAGCTGCGAGCTACAAGACTCAGTCACTGCAAGTCGAATTTGTGCCAACTGACCAGCTTCATTGTCATCCTCTGATGGCATCAGTGATTGGGCATCAGGGCATACAAAGTCATCCTCTTTTGCCTCTTGTTCTTTTGAAATGACTTCTGACACTGGCAACATTGTGTCATCAAAGAGGTCTTCAGAAAATGGATTATCCTCAGTTTGGACGGATGATGAAGAAGATAAAATATGCGTTTGTGACCGAGAGGGCGAGGAGGTACAACTGCTGGATGCAGGTTGTGTTAACCACTGAAGAACAGATTTGTGATGCTGTTCAATAGCGAGATTCACAGGGCAACTAGAGAGCGATGAAAGACCTGACTGTCCTGCAACTGATGATGTGGTGGCTTGCGTGTTGTCCCCAGCACTGACAGCAGCCCCAGTTCTCCTACCTCTAGCTCCAAGTCCTACACTCCTCCTCTTTGTTGGCTTACCACCAGCAGCTTGCTCCATGTTCAAAAATCAAAATATTAAATATACCTGTCTATGTGCAAGTAGAATTTTTTTTTGCAATTACCTGTCTAACTATTTTGTATGTTAGCAGGAGTTCCAGCATCATTGCAGGAAGCACAGAAAAGGGTGCCTGTTTAATATGCATATGTCAGACTCATAACGATTATCGAGTGATGTCGATTATCGTTACGATTTTTTTACAATCATTGGCTCATCGATAACACCCGATAATTGTAATAATCGTACTGATTTCAACTTTGCTCAATAGCATCGCTCATCACTACTTAAAATCTAAATAGGAGAAAGACTTACATACACAGATAGAAGGATAATAAGAGCTGTAACAATGTGCTGAAACACTGGTCAATAAATGCAAATACAAAGCATAAATAACTAATTAAAGGAGAACTAAATTAGAAAACAAAAAAGGACAGTTAAAATACTGACTTTATACAGAGCCGAATGATTACAGTCACAAAATAAGCCAGCTCCCGATGCTTCCACAGATGCTTCTTCACAGTGCTGGCTGACTGTCAGCCAGCGCCGCAGCTCCTCCCACCCTATTACACTGGGGATGTTTCAGGGCTTAAACATCATTACGTTCATTTCAGGGGCCAGTGAGAACACTCCCCGCAGTGAGCATGATGATGTAGAAGCCAGTGAAGCAGGAAGAAGGAGCTGTGAAGGAGGCATTTGGGGGAAGCTTTGGCTGCTGGCTAATTACAGTACAGCTTATGCTGTGACTGTAATCAATTCGCTTTGTATATGGTAAGTATTTTAACTGTTCTTTTTTATTATGTTACTTTAGGTCTCCTTTAAGAATAAAATAAAATATATACCTAGAAATCAGTGATAAATATCAAAACTAGTGCCCCAAACTCAGTGATAAATATCAGTGCTAATGCTTCAAAAGGTAGGACTTCAGTTTGGCTTTAAAAGTGCAGAGGGAATGTTCCTGGCAAGGATAAAGAGGTATAGAATTCCAGATGTGTGTGGCAGAGAGTGAGAATGGTTCAAGGCGAGAAAGGGCAGTACTGGTGTGTGGCAATGCAAAGCTGGTTGCTTTGGGAGGAGCACAGTTGACGTAGTGTTTGTAAACCAGTGAGGGTTACGTTAATAATGGTGGAAAGAACAGTAAAGTCAGATGAGAAATGGGTTTATAAACCTTAATGATTAGAACATCTTCTGTGCAGATCTTCCTAAATATTTTATGATTTTTCACTCATTTATCAGAGTGGAAGATTACTTGTATAACATTTGCATTTGTAATTGTGTATTTTTAGATCTTGAGTGTATTTGGCAGTGTACCTATTAAGGTTGTGATTTTAGTTGCATGTATATACAAGCCTTTAATGGCAATTTACACATGTATTGTACATTTTGCTCATGTATGTTATTACAGTGAATCACTGTCTTCATAATTCTTTTATTAATTATGGGTTTTCAAGAAACACAATGGTATCCTTTTGATAAAATAAGCTAACAACCTTACAGTAATGAAAAAAGGAATAAAAACATTTAATAGGCTGCCCAATTATGTTGTTTTATCAAAAGAACTGGAGAGACAACTATTCAGAGTTTCAGGATAATTGAATTGAAAGTACCTCCTAAAATAATTTAAGTCCCTATTTTGCAATTGAATGAGAATTTTACTATTTAAAGCGGAATGATTGTAATTAGGATAAAGAACACAAACATATTTATGTGCAGCTTCTTACAAAATAATAAAAAATAATAAATAACTTTACCACAGGGGTTCTCAGTCGTAGGTTAGCTGGGCCAAATGAAAATCTTAATGAACTATTTAAGAAGTGCTACTTTGTGTTTGGAAATGTAATTATAATGAATCACAATAAAAAAAAAACTTAATTTGATACTGACACAAAAGTTGATATTATGATATTATGGATTTTCCATAAAGTAAACAAATTGAAAAGTCTCAATCAAATGATCAATATTGCGATATCCGATTTACCGATATTGAGATATCAGGAAACAACAGATATCGATAAATTCAATATCATGATATCAGGAAACCATTGGATATTGTGATATCAGTAAATTTGATATCGGTAAAATGTATTCAATATTGCTATATCGATATTTTTGATTTTATAAAATTTTGCCCTATATATCATGTTTTTGAATTTTTTTCAATGACTTCTGTCAGCTAAAAACATACCTGATTTTTGGCATGTTGGGTAATTTATGACAATTGTTAGGCTGTCAAAGGAGTGAGGTTTATACCCTTTGTATTCTGAGAAATTGAGTCCAAGGACATATCATTTTGCAAACCACGAGGCAGTATACAGGGTTTTATTAAAAAAGTGTTATCTTGTAAAGGTGAGATAAAGAGGTGAAGAAAACTATAATGTATAATTATAATCCTTTGTATTGTCTTTAGAATTTAGTGACCAGATCAAAACTGGTAGGGAAGCAAATGATTAAAAGGATGAGCTTGTCAACATAACCTATACAAAACACATTCTGGATAGTATTTTAGTTCTCCAATTCCTTCCTATAACACAATGCAGTGTGCATTAATTCAAAGCCACCCAGGCAGCATTTGTATTTTATAATTAGATTAAAGGAAAATATTTGACAATACTAGTAGTGCATACATGCAAACATCACCCTTTAAACCTAGCAATAGAGGTGGCACATTATTACCCTAATTGCATGCTTTCATTGGCTATATAAAAACAAGCAAAAAGCATGTGTATTTCATGAGTTAAAGTATAGGAAAGAGATGCTACGTTGACCTGAGGTTGTTGGTAATTATCACTTTTTGACCAGAACCACATAAAATCACTTGCTGCAGGGATGATTAGTCAGCAGTTCAGATACACTGTGCATGGCTGCTAAAAAAGAACAATGCAGTCTGGAGCATGCATCTGAATAGAATTAATCAGAACTGCAGCATGTGGATTTCTTGTGTCTGCTTTCAGAGCATGGAGTCCCTTATCTAGATTCAGTCTGCCATGGAGCAATCTTCAAGCCATACTTGGCAGCACTTGCATTTCACATTTTCCTGAGATTTTTGTACTCCTCACAGGGTAAATACACACTGGTAAATTATAGCTCTGTTTGCACTGGTGTGAATTGGTCCTTCCACCAATTGGTATACATGTGCTGTAGAGTATAAACAAAATCCTGGAAAGAGGGTCTTTCTTTTTAAAAAGAGAATGATACCTATTATTATAAAGGCACCATTAAAGTCTAGTCAGCATGTTTACAATGTAATACAGTTTTTAATTGATTTATTATATTCATCAAGTTTAATATTCATGAATGTATCATCAGTTCATAGCAAATATTATTTTGCAGGTGTGCCATTATATCATTCAGTTAATCAGTGTAATACTTCAGTTCCGTTTTTGTCCATCAAATAGTTTTCACATTTCAGAATTCCAGTATAGTCTTTGGTTCATTGCCTGCCACATGATGAAGTTTAAACCAAATGCCAGCCACTGGGAATAGCATGAAATGACATTATGATATGCCAGCCATTGGGAATAGCATGACATAGCATCATGAAATGCCACCCACTGGGATTAGCATGACATAATAACATCATAAAATGCCAGCCATTGGGAACAGCATGACATAATGACATCATGAAATGTCATCCAATGGAAATAGCATGATATAAAATAGAGTGGTGTACTTTCTGGATGAATATTCCTTCTTTAAAACATCTACCTTACTGGTACTAATGCTACCTCATGCCATTATATTTCCTCTGCTATGACTGACAGAAGGCATCAAACACTTTTACTTTCATTTTATCGCTCTATTTCCCATATGTTCTAATATGAATTCATCTGTACATTATACTCCTAATTACGTTTTGTTGTGATTCTCCAGTTTTAAATGTGACTTCTGGTTTGAATTTAAGTCTGGCATCCACAAGTTAATTTTTTACTGTTACAGTCAGATTGGTTGCTATTTGCCATGTAGTATTCCGGGAAGCTGCACTTGTCTCAAATTGCATGCTTTAATACTTTCATGCTTATGTGCAGTTGTACAGACAGGCCTTCTGTTTCTTTATCTATCCTAGTTAGATCCAGTTTTTCTATTTTTGTTCAGTACAGAAGTGAACAGTTGACTGAAATCTTCAATTTCTTGGCAATGTGATGCATGTTTTCAGAGAAAGTTGTTTTGTTTTGACCATTTTTGGACCCAGAATAGAACTTTGGAATGCCAGTGCACGGCGTGCCTTGCAAACCCAGAGAATACAAATGACTTGCTTTAATGAATAGAATAATGTTTCAGCTGTGCTAACACAATTACTAAGTTTTCCCTAATAACAAATTAGCATTTAAGCATGATTGATTAAGGATGAGATGAGTTTGTCGTTATTGCACCGAAATAAATAAAATGAAGCTTTTCAGTCATCGTTTGTAAATAATCACTCATTCATTACAGTCAGTGTTAATCATTTGTAACATTTGTTTTGTCTTGACTATGCTTAACATTCATGCAATCATACCTTAAATAAAAAAACAGAATTCTCTAAGACAATGTCCTTGCTTACTTCCATTGCAGATCTTTTCTAATATCTCTTATACATCTACCAGTGGATCCAAAGATATATTTGTAGGAAAGAGTCACAGAGACACATCACTGGTAGGATTGTACAGAGCAGCACTTTATACAATACACCATAATAGAGACATTTTGGAAAACATATATAAATTTGGGGCATCAAGCTTAATAATATTGTATAAACAGTAAGCTGTCTTACACTGCAAGGATACAAAAATAGTTAGATAATCAATAACCACCACATGGCAGAAATGTCAAAAGTGCCGCATTAAAGCAGTTGGCTACTTATGTTTACTAATATAATTCACATCATAGATTTCATAATAGAAATAAGGCTGCATGATATCCCAGCATGACTATTAGATGAAAATTCAAGTCCCAAAACATTATGTACTACATTATTATACAAATATAATTTAACATAAATGTGTAAATTTACTTTTTGGAATATTAATTTGAATAAGCATCCAGTTTTTCAATTATATGCTTGTAAAAGAAGCTGCAATAAACCTTTTATGTTAAGAATGATTAATTTCCATTGCAAACAATCAAAGGAAACAGAAGCAAATAAGCTGCAAGGCATTAACGCAAAGCTAATTGTCCCTAAATAAAGATGGCTGGATTTAAATCCCCACGCAGTCACCAAAATGTGTTCATGTTCAGATCACATACAACTCTTTTCCCAACAAACTTTTTAGGAGCGTATTTAAAGGCAAAGTATTACAAATTTCCAAAAGAAATATAGAAGGTCAAATGCAATTAAATCTGGAAATACTTTTTTTTTCACATCAGAGCCATTTCTGCTACAGATATCTCCTTATCTTGTTTATTTCATTGTTTTTGATTGATTTCAGCCTTATCTTTGAGTATTTTGTTGGTTTTGACAGCTGCAATTTACCAAGCAGCATTTTTGTTTTTCTGTGACGAAATCAAGCGAAAGTAATCACAATACCAGTTCTGTTGTATTTTTTTTTGTGAAATTTGTATTAAGCAAAGATTTTTTCTTTGCATCTTTTTTCGTGTATGTTCGACGCATTTAAGGTTTTTGTATTTTCTAATGTATAAGCCAGACAACTTGTACCAGTGTTCAGTATTATTAATTTGGACACATACATTCCTCCAACATAACATATGGGCAATAAATCTTACTGCTCCCATCACTTGTATATCTGTATTTTTTTTTTAATTTACATTGTAAGTCAGGACTGATTTCCTATTATGGTTTGTACTTCAAGAAAAAGCAATCACAAAAATATGTTGTCCCCACAAGGGTTTTACATATGCCCATCTTGATGGTACAGTATTTTGCAGGTTTGGCAATAATCTGTCCACGCTTTGTACATTTCTGAAAAGACAAAACAAACATAGATGGTGAGAATTTTAGTCCGCTAATACACACAATTTTAACATTTTGACTAGTCCATAGTGTTTGGTGTTGCTATATACTTTTGCAAGCAACATTACCCAAGCCCTACTATTAACAACTATGCAATGTGCTAGTTCAGGGTGAGCACAACACTCACTATTACTCATTTGACATCTTCAAGACCTGATGAAACTTGTCCACACAGATCCATTGCGGAAAAAGAAACACTCCTAATTCAAAGGCAGTTTTAAGCACAAATTAAGTGCGGGAAAACAGAAATTGAAGAAGCGCTAAAAAAAAAGAAAAAATATAATTAAAAACATAAAAATAAATTAAATAAAAAATGTCCAAACAAATGTGTAGATCAAATAAAGTCCCAAAAACGTGTGCTGCTCGTCTCAGGAGCATGTACCTTTAACGCTCACAGCATTCATATAGATAAAAAGACAAACCTAAAAGATAAAATTCCATGTATGTTAATCTAATGGAGGCTAAAAATGACAGATTGGGCAAGGCAATCCATTGACACTGGTGCAATACAAAAAGAAAGAAATGAAGTGAAGTGACTCAAGCCAATGTAGCATGGCTAAAAACCAGTGTACTTATTGCTCATAATATGTTTCAGGTTAGAAACTCTTTATCAAATGACACAGTGCGTATATTCAAACACCCCTAAAACACTTCTTGAAGACACACCCCTACAACTAATGGAGGAACAATGCATTACAGTCCAAAGTCCAGCCTCCATTGTGAGTGGTGCAAAAGTGTGGTAGCCAATGCCTGAGGTTTTTAAGGTTTTTCTACAACAAATATTAAAGTCCAAGCACCTAGGTACTGCCAACAAATGCATCCCTTTAAGGGTAATTAAAGGGTTCAAATGGTTAACAAATCAATATACAAGAATAATGTACTTCACACAGGCATGTATAATAAACAACTTTTAGGGTCCTAAAATATCATACAACAGAATTTATAAACATCATACAGCAATGTATTGTTAGAGTGCTGAAACACAGCAAATTTACAGCAAAAATAATCTTAGATACACAATCAAAATAAACAATACAACAAACTGCTTGGCTTATTCTTACCATTACTAGGATCACATAAACTGTAGTCTAGGACAGAAGACCTCTTCACCAACATAAATAATGCTATTAAAGCATAGAGCTGATATTTGCACATATGAATTAAAATTTGTGGAGACATAAATTCAAACACCCAACAACATGAACTACTTAATTTGTAATAAACAATCCAATATATGATACTGTCTGAGCACAATTTAATTGTTCCAATTCCCACATCACAGAATGATTAGCCCTGTGTATGCCTACTTATCTTAGCCAAAAGGCAAAATGACAACCATTATACCAGTACTAGTAGGCCAGAAAAATGTTTTTTCTTTATATGTGGTACTTTCTCTTGAGCACAATGAACAACACATTTCCACAGAAAAGTAGCATGCATCATGCTTATTCAATTTTGAAACACAAACTAATATTGTCTGTACCTTTTTGAGTGCATCTTTTACCTATTTAACACCTATTGTGTGTCTACATGCTACACTATAGTATATGTGTTTGTGTGTCAGGGTGGCATAATACATTATTTTCTATGGGCCCTTTGCTTACACTTAGTCCCACACCTCCATTTTGCAAACCCCCCACCCCTTCCTTTGCTTGGTTTTCGGTGATATAATTTTGATATCAATATTTCTAATCTCTTATCAATATTGTTGTGGAAATGGTTTTCGCTATGTCGAAAATGCATAAAAATAACAATGAAGCTTGGAACTCTGGGTGAGTTCCTATAAGATTTTTTAAATATTAACTCATACATTAGTTTAAAATGTTTGAAACATGGTAGCATTTTCTGCAATACATGCTGCAGCTATTTTGTGAGTTTTGAATGAGGAGGAGAGGATGTTGCACCAGAGGGAAAGGGAAGCAGTTGCACCATCAAGTGCACATTGTCCTGTCCGTATCAGAGAGCCTAGCTCCTTTCGAAGTCGCATAGATTCATTGGATAGGCTGTCTGATGCAGATGTCATGAGTCTGTTTCAGCTGGACTGTGCAGCAGTTCTGAAACTTTTCTCCTTTGTGAAGGGGAACTTGAAACCACACACAGCTCATAGTCATACATTGCTTGGGTTGACAAAATTCTTAACAGTTTTATATTTCCTGGGCAAGGCAACTTTTCAGCTGACCACTGACTAGATCATTGGAAAGAGTCAGCCAATTTTTCCTACAATCCTTCCTCAAGTCTTGAGAGCAATACTAAAGATCATTTCTTTTTCCTTAACTAGGGTGGAGTGGCAACAGCTAAAGATGTATTTTTACAAAATTGGCCATTTCCCAAAATGCCTAGGTGCCATTGACTGTACTCATGTTCAGCTCTCACTACCTAGGCACAGGGTGGAACATTACAGAAAAAGAAAACATACTCATTCCCTGAATAACTAGATAGTGTTCAATTCCCAGCTACAGATTATGAGCATCTGGTCATGTTTCCCAGGAAGTTGCCACAACTCCTATATCCTGTGCCAGTCAGCTTTTTTTTTTAAAGTTTTGAGGAAGGTTTGATGCCAAATGGTTGGCTTGTGGGTAATTAATGTTCACAAATGTTTTCACTTGTAACATTTGCATTTTCCTGGACTTTCTTAAAGGGGTATGGTTGGGTTGTCTTTTTAGAATAATCACCTTTTCATAGGTGTTTACACTGTAAAAAACCGATGAATTTCATCCTGTCTATATTTTTGCTGTAGCCCACTTCCCTAAATAAAAAGCAATTTGCAAGTGACCAAACTGACTTAAGATTAATTGAGAATGTATATAATTAAGCAGACAAATCAGCTTACTATAGTAATGCACACTACATACTTGACAATCTTCCAGCTCATATTGGCAGCTAACAAATATTGATGCATTAAAGATTAAAGACCTTTCTGAGTTTACACTTTAGAAACAACAGGTAATAGCAACTAAGTTTCACATCTGTGTGTTTGACCTGCAACATGTATTTAACTATATGTTTCAGTTTAAAATTAACCCCATTTTCCTTCTACTTTAAATGGACTAGGATACATAGATCTTGACATGTCATTACCTTTATTTGGAACATACACTTTAAAGAATGACTACAGAGGTGAAAACAGTTCTCCAAGTGACAACACTGTTACATGCATTTTTCACTTAAACTAAAATTGACAGCATGTTTCAGAGAATTAATGCAGCAAAAAGGCAACTTGTCCTATTTAAATCATGAGAAAGCACTAAGCATTCTTCAGCTAATAACATATTATCAGAGCCCCATGACCAAAGGAAGAAAACATTTCAACATTAGGGCCTTATTAACTAAAGGATGAATTCACCTGTCAAATTCACCTCTCTACAATTCAAGTCATATCGCCAAAAAAGTGGTAAATTCACTTCTCCTTAATTATGAAGCACCAGATAGACTTGCCAAACAAGCAGACAGTAACGTACGCTGTCGGATGCATAGTGTAGCACAGTCAGTCAAATAGAAGTAGGATGCAAAATCATGTGAATTGATGTGAATTCCCCCAGTGAATTGCAGTGTAGTCATTTCTCACCATATCCTTAACTGTATATACGTTTGTAAGTAAATAATACATCTGTTGATATGTCACCTTGTCCCTAGGTTTACAGTCATCATTGTCACTTTTGAAGAAATTACACCACACCAGAGCCCTGTAATCAATCCCCCGATTGAATTTTCTCCATCGAAATACTCCGTTGCTTGCTTAATAGTTGAAACACCTGTGAATGCACACACCAAGTGATGTGACATACTCCATAATATTGCCACTATTGCACTCACCCAAGTTAGACACGTATTCATCACATCAAAGAGTTTGCACAATTAGTGAACATGGGGAAAGTGTGGATCAAATGCAAAGTCAGAGCTATACATGATTATTCGGACTTTAGTCAATAAGGCACCAATTCTATACAAGATACAAGCATAACATGTAGCATTGTACCTCCCACCTTAATGTAACAGCCACATCATGAAAATAAAACTGACTCCCATTACTAGCAGGATTGGAAATCCCAGTAATGCTCACATGGTCAACTCTCTGAGGTTCAACTTGTTTTCATCAATGTGTTTTTTAAATGGAGTTTATCTTTCCCCTCTATAACTTTTTTCTTTTTTACATTTTTTTTTTAAACAGAATCTACAATACAGCGTAATCTTAAAATATTGATTATTTCGGTTGGTTTTTTTTCTCCGAGTTTTGTTCTTTTTATCTTTTTTTCCCTGTAATGTGCAATGTTTTGCAGAAAGGGAAACATATTCTTTGTGGACTATGCACAGTAATCCACAAAATAGACTCTTGTTGGAGCTGAGTACTTTTTAAGACTAAACAGTAAATCATTTGACTTTCTGAGGTATGGTACAGAAACTAGACAAAGTAGAAAGAGAAAATACTTGCCAAAAGCCAAATGTCTTTCACAAATGTCCTCTGTTTTCCTGTGATGAGTTTTTGACAAGTTTAAGTAAGTGAATGAATGATCACTCTTCAACAATTAATAAATCTGTTCACACATGATTGTCTTTTGAAAACATGTATATTTTTTCCAGTTTACCTGATATACTGCACCCTCAAAAATAAGATCATATTAGATGATTATGCCCTAAATATTGTAATACATCTCTGCTCCACAACTTTAAAGGAACAGTCCAGTCCAATTAATAAAAAGTAAGTGTGTTATAAATGCATAATAATAATTTTTACTAAAACACTAAGACACTGCTCCCTCTGAACAACTTCCTTGTAAGGGAAGGGCAAGCATGTAGCCACACACACTCCTCTCCCTGAATTCTCTCTCCACAACCGACCGCACAGGCAGTTGGACAGCTTTTATCTGTGCATGCTCAGGGTTAGGAACAGGCTTTTTAGCAAAGGAGAGGGGGAGGGGTTTTCCACACAAGACTGGTTCTCTGTATAGTGAGTGATGTCACTCGGGGGTCGGGGATTATTGGCACTGCACAGGAAGAATCTGTACACAGAACGATTGTGGGAGCAGGGCTGTTTAAACAAGAGACAAGTACTACTGATCCCAGAATCATTTTTACATTTTAATGTTTAAGTAGGATTTCTGTATCTATATATGTCAAATAGAAATAATCTTTTATCCAAACTTTTCATACCCTTTAAAGTTTCTGATTGGTTATTTGGAATTATCCAGTCTGTCAGTCAATTCCTTGACTTAAGATTCAAAACTGAACTGCTGAACAGGAAGTAGCTGAGAAAGGAGCTTCAGTACCAAATTTGCCCTAAACTGCAAAGGATGGAAATAAGTAGATAACTTATAGTTCAAAAAGCATTTATTCATATTTTATTTAACAGTGCCAAATAGACAAGCATATAACAGTTGATGACTAAACTTTTCCTTTAAATCAATGGTTGCCTTAGTAGAAGTTTCAGCAATGCTAGAAAATAAAATACAAAAGCTTTCTGGGGAAAAAAAACTTACACTAAAAATTAATTACAAGAAACTGCCAATTCTTTGCCTCATTAGTTGCTCATATTATATATTTGTAGCACCTTCTTACAATTCTCAGTGGAGTCCCTTTTATAATGGTATATACATTAATAATTTGTTGTATGCTAGTTTGGCATCTTAGGCTGCTGGACCCCACTGAGCAGCATTATCAGCATTACCGACACTACAGCCTCTAAGATACAACAGAACAAAAAAAATCAATGGGCAGTTTAAATAAAACACGTTTTAGTGGTTTACAACAAAAAGGCATATAATTCAAAAACTACCGATAAATAAAGAACAATGAAGACCAATTGTAATTTCTCTTGGAATAATGCAATCTACACAAAATGTAAAGTTATGTTAGAGGCAAACCTGTCAACTAAATTAAGACATTAAAGGGTAACTAAATCCTCAGAAAAACAGGCGAAAAGTGATGTGCCTTATGTAAGTGCACCAGCTCAAAAGCAAATGAATACGGATGCCTGTAAAGTTCCCACTGGAGGTAGCCATCTTTGTTCTCTATATAACCCTTCTTCCTTGGCCAGCGGTTCTGCACATGCTCAGTCTGTACTTATAAGGGAATGGGGAAAAATAGTTTGACTTAAAAATATTGTTACAACTGGTAAATAAATCTAACTTTTAATCCAAATCACTGTACTGTGGAATTTGGATTGTGCATAAAAAAGCTGCAGTTTCATATGATGTATTTAGCAGGAATTAACCATACTCTTCCCCCAAAGCTTGTTACTAATGTGCTCTGAGACTGCACTACAGATTTCAATGGTTTTCAGTCTAGCTATACAAAGAGCTAATGTTCTATCAGGCCTGCATTATGTGTATTTTATATATATTGGTTTTAACGGCATGGTTTTACCAGATCATAATTTTATCAGAGAAAAAAACTATAAAACAAGCTGTATGGAGAATTAGTAATTTATTTATCTTAAAAATACCTGGTTATCTGCAGCTCCATCTCCACACTTAGGTGGTTAGTAATCAAAGTGTGGACAGGCATGTAAATGTATGAATTTAAGTGTCTATTCACCACTTCCACAACTTTGTGTGTTCAGTAAATTATGATGTGGAGAATTTGCACCCAATTTGACATTTTATGTTTTAATGTGCAGATCAGATCATTACTCTATCAAGATATAATTTTCAAATGTATCCAGCAGGGCAATGAAAATACAGCTCCATAGCTCTAATTCAATACTGAGCCGCGTGTGGTTAAAGGGATG